>JADBJO010024060.1:7500-10000 GCA_016801955.1 Conus betulinus | reverse complement strand
CACACACACACACACACACACACACACACACACACACGCACGGCACGCACGCACGCACGCACGCACGCACGCACGCACGCACGCACGCACGCACACACACACACACACACACACACACACACACACTCACACACATTAACATACGCGTCCCTAGCTCCATTCTTGTGCCTCTTACTTGTCAGTTCTCACTTTAATGCTCTCGACAGGTCGCACAGGCAATCGTTCCTTCACCTTGTCGGCTGCAGCTGGAAAGAGAACGTGCCCTGTAAACACGGCCTTAACAAAACAACACACACTCTGTGTTTGTTTCTTCGTTAGCTTTTGTTTATTTGTGCGGTTTTTTTTTTTCTATATATGTTGCTTGCTTGCATAGATTGTTTTGGTTTTGTTTGCTCTGTTTTTGTTTGTTTTGGTTGTTTTCGATTATTTTTGTGATTTTTTTGTTTTATTCGTTTGCTTGTTTGCTTGGATTATGTTGGTTTTTGGTTTGCTTTGTTTGTTTGTTTGTTTGTTTGTAATTTTTCTGTTTGTATTCCTGCATGATTGCTTGGACTTCTTCGCTTTTTTTTTTTTTTTTTTACTTTGTCAGAAACTTGTACTAACCCCCTTCTTTAACTTTCTTTGTGTTTCTATTCGCCCAGAACCCAATGGAAGAAGGACTGATTTTATTTCCTAGAAATATGGAGTAAAAAGGGAGTGTGAACCCTGAGGAGGGATTAGATTCATCATGGTAATGCATCGCATCTGAGGGCAGATGTAGCATGGAAGTTTGGCGTGTTGTGTGTGTGTGTGTGTGTGTGTGTGTGTGTGTGTGTGTGTGTGTGTGTGTGTGTGTGTGTGTGTGCCTTGTTAGTCCCTAGTTTAATGCTGTCGACAGGTCCCTCACGAGCAGTCGATCAAACATTCTGTCGAGCATAGTTGGATGGAAAACGAAGCTTCTAGACAGGGACTTAACAAAATAAGTGTTTTCTTTTTCATTCTTTCATTTTTTTTTTTTTTTTTTTTTAGAAATGAAATGAGGTAGGCAACAGTAAACAATAAACAGTAAACAAGTGTGGTAACTTTTGCTCCCATAAGAACACCTAACACAGAGTAACTTGTATTCAAGACTGGCACAGCCTTTTAACCTTGAATAAAGTCAGAAAAATACAAAGATGAACAATCTAATAGTCCGGGAAAAACAAGCGCAGGCCAACTACTCATTACTACGAAGACAGATGAGTTGTTGGCCCGCGCTTGTTTTTTTTTTTCCCCGACTATCAGATTTGTTCGTCTTTGTATTTGTCTGACTTAATTCAAGTTTAAAAGGCTGTGTCAGTCTTGAATACAAGTTACTCTGTGCTAGGTTTTCTTATGGGAGCAAACGTTACCCCCCCACTTATTTACTGTTTATTTCGTTTTTTTAGCTTGATTAACTTCGGTCAAGAAGTTGCTTTCAACCTTTTTTTTTTGCTCTGTTTTTTGTGTCAATCTGTTCAAAATATGTTACCAAAAAGAATGCATTAAAGCGAAAATGCAATTTGAACCCGAGGACGGAACAGTGCAAATCCTGTTGTCGATTTGAACCTAAACCAGGTTAACCCACGTCGAGGTCTGCGCGCGCGCGTGTGTGTGTGTGTGTGTGTGTGTGTGTGTGTGTGTGTGTGTGTGTGCACGCGCGCGCGTGTGTTTGTGTGTGTGTGTGTGTGTATGTATGTGTGTGTGTGTGTGTGCGAGCGCGCGCGCACGCAATGGTCCATTTTGCGTTAGTGTCAGGGTATGTTATTGCTTGGAAGTGAGTGCAAGCATGCTAGAATGCACATTGATGCTTCAGTGGGCCTTTGCGAAAGAGAGGGAAAGACAAAGTAGAAAGCAGATTGACTTAGAGCTTAAGAGAGAGAGAGAGAGAGAGAGAGAGAGAGAGAGAGAGAGAGAGAGACAGACAGACAGACAGACAGACAGACAGACAGACAGACAGACGGTCAGACAGACAGACAGACAGACAGCATTTACTTATCCTAACCAAACGAACCGCCTTTTTTTTTTTTTTCACCAAACAGTTTCCCTTCACCCGTACAGCCCCACTTCTCTCATCCACCCCCCACCCCCTACCTCTCGACCCTCCTCCCTCCTTTCTTGTGTGCCCCTCACTTGCAAGTTGTTACTTGAACGCTGTCGACAGTTCGGTACGCGCGATCATTCGTTCACCTTGTCAGTTGTAGTTGGGAGGAGAACACACGGCCTTAACAAAACAACATGAAGTTTTTTATGTGTGTACTTGTTTGTTTGCTTGCCTTTACCTGTTTGTTTTTCGTTTTGCAACATTCCTGTCAAAAGAAAAATGTGTTTCTACCATTCTTGTTTGGTTTTGTTTGTGTGCCTGCCTACAAGACAACACAAATGTTAATAAATTCTCTTCACGGAAACTTTGACCCAGTAATACATCATGAACCCACGACTAAATTGTCTTTAAGGAAACTTTGAGCAGAAATGCATCATGAACCCACTGCTGAATTCTCTT
>JADBJO010024059.1:17500-25676 GCA_016801955.1 Conus betulinus | reverse complement strand
GCGCTTGTTTTTTCCCCCACTATTAGATTGTTCGTCTTTGTATTTGTCTGACTTTATCTGTGCCAGTCTTGAATAAAAGTTACTCTGTGTTAGGTTTTCTTATGGGAGCAAAAGTTACCCCATTTGTTTACTGTTTATTGTTTACTGTTCCCTGTCTCATATCATTTCTGAAGAACGAGCAATCACTTATCTTCTAAGATGCATCTTGCCCCCCCGAACATGAGAAGATGCTCGTTCTTCGTTTCCAGTGGTCTGAATTTTGTTCTCTTGCCTGAAGAAGACCTAAGAGATCGAAACGCGTCGTGTTTTCGTCTTGTAATTGTTTGTCCCTGTTGTTTGGCGGACGCTCACTCATTATTTGAAAAAAAGATATTTTTGGTTGAGATTAGCTGTTAGCAGCGACTTACCAAGGTCAACTATCGTCCTATCACACGTTGAAAAACATTTCCAGCTAACCGGTTGGTGGTTGCATGTGATCAATGTGCTTGTAGTGCGCACTGAACATCTGAGCGGATCTTTACTGGTTTATGATCACAAAATCCTGGAGAATGTCCAGCGCTCGTTGGTTTTGAGGAACACAAGTGGAAGACTGTATTTGCTTTCACGCTACTCTTTGCCTGTGATTTCTGAATGGTTTTGTCCCGCACCTTTTGAGGCCTCCGATGGATCGTTACAGATGGCAGAATGAGTGCTGATATCGGGAGCATTTAACCACAAAACAAGCAGGTCAAGTTGTGTCTGGGATGCAGATAAGCGCGTATTACCTGATTCTTTAGTTTAACGTTGTTCATTAAGAGTAATGTCAGACGGATAACTCTGTGTGTGTGTGTGTGTGTGTGTGGTGTGTGTGTGTGTGTGTGTGCGCGCGCGCGCGCGCGTGCGTGCGTGCGCGCGCGCGCGTTTGTGTGATGTGTGTGTGTGTGTGATATGCCAGAGAGTGGGGTGAATGGAGGGGGAAAGAGAGAAATATGGAGAGCAGGAGAGAGAGGGGAGACCTCAACCTCAACTCCGATTGAAGAGAAAAAAAAAATCCTGTTAAAAATGACACTCCATTCTGATGAAACATGTATATGTCATTATCGATTCCATTTTTGCTCTCTCTCTCTCTCTCCTCTCTCTCCTCTCCTCTCTCTCTCTCTCTCTCTCTCTCTCTCTCTCTCTCTCTCTCTGTGCCTGTGTTCCAGATTCGGATCCTGGGCTCACAACGGCCTGGAACTCCTTCCCCATACCAACCTGTCCCCCCAGCGGCATCCTGTCCCATTACCAGGCAACCAGTGTGTGGAACGTCACTTCCGCCAGCGCTTTGCCAGGGTCCGAAATGTACGCCTGCTGTGCCGAGCCCTACCCTGGGTGGAATACAGCTTCCTGATGAGGAAGAGACCCCGCCCCTGATCGGCACACTGGAAAGCCACATTCATGCTCTGGGGCCCCTTGCTCTTGTCCTATGTTCTGTCCCAACTGGCTCGGCTGGAAATCAATCGGGAATGCACTCTTTCATGATCGGTGTCTTTCCTCAGGGAAAGATCTTTAAAAAAAAAAAATAAAAAAAAAGAGAGACGGAGTCTTTCTTCTGAGGTATGTCTTGAAAAGCAGGGAGTATTTCTTCAGAGGCTAATCTTTACCGAGAGGGAAGTCGTTCTTTGGAGATAAAGTTCAGAAGGAGGGGGTTCTTGTTTAGAGATGAGAGACAGAGCTAGTGTGCTTATATCTCAGCTGACTGCGACGGACCAAATCAGCTGCTGTCACTGTGTTGTTTCTTTAGAAATAATCGTTTAATTTGTAGAGAATGTTTTTTTTTTCCTTCAAAGATATATCATTGAAACTGGGGAGTTTTTCTTCGGTGATAAATCATAGAATGGAGGACATCTTTCTTCGGAAGGAAAATACGAAGGGAAAATAGTCTTTCTTCAGAAGTGAATATTAAAGAAAAAAACAAAAGTCTTCCTTAAGAGGTAAAATGATAACTGAAAAAAATCGCAAAATCATAACGGCGAAAATAGGAGTCTTTAAAGGGAAAGGGGCCTTTATTCAACTGTATTTAGCACAGGCACATGCCAATGTCTCAGACGTCTTGACTCCAAAATCAGTGGATTAAAACTGGTACATTCCGATTTGTTTGTAAATAGTCCAGCCACACTTCGGTTAAAGAGTCAATAGCAAACTTCAGCCAGTTGGAACAAGACATGTATGTGACGAGCAGAAGTTTCTTGTTGCCATAAAATCGTACTTTTTCCTCCATTTTTTAATCATCTTTTGTAATTAAAGCTGTATTCTTGGTTCTCCCTTTTATGATAAGAAATAAAATATTGCAACTGAGCACTGACTGTGTTCGTGCGGGCGGCTGAGCGCACTACACAGACACACAGACACATGGACACAGACAGATACACAGACACCCATCCATACACGTACATACATACATGCATACATAAACATTAGCGCGCGCAAACGATGCCGCAAAATTTCTCTCTCTCTCTCTCTCTCTTCTCTCTCTCCCTCCCTCCCTCCCCCTCTCTCTCTGCAGAGGGCTTAATGCACAACACACACACGCGCGCGCGCACTCACGATGTGTATACACACACACACACACACACACACACACACACACACACACACACACACACACACACAAACACACACACCACACACACACACACAGAGAGAGGAGAGAGAGAGAGAGAGGAGAGAGAGAGAGAGAGAGGAGAGAGAGGCGAGAGAGGAGAGAGAGAGAGGAGAGAGAGAGAGAGAGAGAGAGAGAGACATATAGACGCATGCGTGCACATGCTCTATGTCTGCCTGTCTGTTTCTGTCTGTCTGTCTGTCTGTCTCTCTGTTTACGTGCGTACGCGCTGCGCACAAAGCCGGTACAACTCCAAAAGTATGCAAGCTATAGTTTGAGACAACGATAAGTAAAAACGTATGTATATAATTTTAAAGTTTTGAAGTCTTTGAACATAAGTTATTTCTACTGCTTAAAATCAAACACGGATTCGAGTAAAGAATAAACAATAATAAACAACGTGTGAATGGGTCAACTCATCAAAATTCCAAAGACGATATGTAAACAACGACGCTAAGCAATGTTTCCTCCGATCAGTTCTGCAGATCTCTCATTCCCCACTCAGTGGCATAATCTTCAAACCGGAATACGGATACTTAAAGAAGAAAGCAGTGGCAGCTGGTGGTTCGAAAGAACAGTGCTAGTTCTTTGTGCTGTTCTCTGCACAGACAATGACGAGACGGCAACACGACACAGAGTGAAGTTCCAGAGAGTCTGGATTACACTAGAACCTTCTTTGATCCTGTTCTTGCTTCCAGCAGAATTGTGATATCGGGTAAAAATATAGAGTGGGGCCTACAATCTCAACGCTTTTTTGTTTGAAAAATATATTGTTTAAGGGCTTTTTTTTTTTTTTTTTTAGTGTCTTTTTCCAAAATGGTCCAACCCGAGCTCTTCTGAATCATAAACGATTCTTGAATGATGTTTACCGAGTAACAGCTATGGTTTCCGATTCTTGGCTATTTCCACGATCATGTGTTTTTTCTTTCCTTGTTTACTTCCTTCGTTCTTTGCCTTGTTATAGATCTTTTTCTTTCTTTCCTTCTCTTTTTTCATTCTTTCTCAGTTATTTTTCGAACGCGAGGATTATGTTTAACAGTTCAGTTTTAAGGGTAACGTATTCAGTCACATATGTACGGAATAAACACCTTTAGAAAAATAATGTGGTCGTTCATGCTGGAACAAGCGTTTTGTTCCCCAGGGGAACAAAGCTTCAACATTGCAACTGGTTGACTGATTTTCCATAAAAGGCCAATTTTCAGACACAATGGTCAATATAACATGATTGGACCTGCGTGGTACCGAATTGATCTGCGACGTGTGTGTTGATCAGATTTTTTTTTCTCTCCAGGAAACGGAGATACATTTTGACTTATGTTTTTTCAACTGGTACCAGATTATTTAAAAGTCTGCGGGAAAACCGGTAATCACACACATTGAGATCCCATCAGCGTTTTCCATGATATAATGATGTTCGGTTCATTTCATGGTGCCGTTACAATTTTGTCACATGTTTGGAATCGACGATGGATAGAGCGTGGTCAATCAAGGAGCATATACACATCTCTTTCGTTGGTTTTCAGCGTGATTAGGTCAAAACAACTGAACCTCTTCGCACCGCACTGTGTCAGATTGGTGAAAAGAGCATAAGAGCGAAAGTTTGAATGTTTGTGTGTAGACCATAACCTATTTCGACGCGACCTTTTATGGACAGTCACCACAGGCAATCTGCCCAAGAATCAAACGGTGGATACAGGATTATGTCATTGATGTTATTATCATTATTCAACTGTACACAGACTCTATAAATTTACATCATCTATTGACAGTTGTTTACCAATAAATGTATTTAATAAAATATTAAAACTTTCTAATGAGACGAACGCCGGTCTGTGCTTTTATATATTCTAGGGAAAAAAAGGACAGGGGAAGTAACAATTTCAGTCTATAACGACATTTATTTCCCCTGGTATAAAGAACGTATGCTTTCACTCATGAAATGACTCAAAGGACAGATCCAAGATTTCTTCTGAGTGCTTTGCCAGTTTGCGAAAAAAAAAGGAATTGCATGCAGGCCATTGCTGCGGAATACTTCACTTCGCTGCTGTTTGTTAAATTTTGTCTAATGTGAACAACAGGTCTCCCCGCTGATTAGAACCTTAACAAGAGCACCATCTAGAGCAACCCACCAAGAAATTCATCTTCGGTCGTACTGTGCATGTTTTGTTGTCAGTCTTGGGGGTGTCCGTGTATCGAACTCTTAAATTATTGTGACAGTGCATAAAAAAAAAGGCAAAATGGATTTTTTTTTTAACGCAAATTGAGGTTCTGCATCCATAATGTACAGGTCAAAACAGTGGGGAAAATGCAGGAAACAACATTCAAATATCTTTATTGGTTCAGATTTTACAGTTCTATAGACTTTTGTGTATGTCGGGATTCAATTTTCGCGAAACTAATCTAATGAGACATTAAACGAGTCACAGTGCAGCTGCAAGCTCCAGAAAATGCCATAGAGAACACCGCAGCAGGCCAACAACAACCTCACGGGCAGGATACTATAGGTCAGTCAGTCACACACACACACACACACAACACACACACACACACACACACACACACACACACACACACACACACACACACACACCATATGTGTCTCCACCAAAGTATTGTTAACATATATCCAGGATGAAATAGTTCTGGAAATTAGGTTGATTTTTTGCTGACATTGGGTCTCAATGTAGATGAAATTAACATTAAGATTGCCTAATTTTCGCATCCACACTTTGCTTGCGCTTAGACTAAATAAAACAAATAAAGAAAAACATTCCTTTATTAAAAAAAAAGGTTTCTGTTTGGGGGTTGGGGGGTGAGGGGTGAGGAGGGGGACGACGGGGGAGTGGGGGGGGGGGGGGGTTGACAGTTTCTTCCCTCTACTTTGAAATGAGCTGCGCGATCTGCTCGGGTTTTCTCGTGCTCCGTCACCTGTATTTAAGTCTTGAAAACTTACACCAACTTCATTTCTTTGTCTTCAAGTTTTGTAAATATATACAGTTAACGCAGGAACTCTTATAAAGGGAAGGGAAGTGGGAGAAAAGGGTGAGGATACAGGGAGGCATGCACTGCACAGCTTGTTTCAGTTAAAAACTGTCCGACAGTGAAACCGACAGATGTACACTGTGATCCTTCTCGCTGTCTTTAAAAGATGTGAATTTTCGGAATCTATTCACGCTTCTTTTAGCAAAGCTGCAAAAAATACCTTTCTTTAAAAAAAAAAAAAAAAAACTCTATTAAACTTTCAGGAGCATGTTGTATGTGGTTCCAGACTGGTTTCTATTCATTCATCAAACGTTTGTGTTTCTCCAGAAGCTGACGTGAACTCCATCTGCAGGTCAGTCTATGCAGTCTGCTAGTCCTCTGCGTCTAATTTTGACTTCTTGCCGCGGTAGATATTTTGGTGTGGAAAATGGAGTGGTGGGTGGAGGAATGGGAGTCATAAGAGGGGAGGCAGGGGGATGGGGAAAGGTGGTGGAACAAGAAGAGAGGAGGGGGGTAGGGTCGGCGATGGGAAGGAGAGATGTTTTCCTTGGAGAGAGAGAGTGAAAAAGACAGGGTACAGTGCCACGCTTACCTTTGTAACCCACTTGTGACAAAGTGAATGCATACAAAAGAGCTGCCGAAATTGTGCAGTGAAAACTCGAGAAGTATAAGATGAAGTTTCTATTTCAACAGAAAGCAGTTTGACTCCTGACTGCTTCATTTCATTATTGTAGGGCTTGTACAGAAAATACATCTTCCATTAACTGCAATTGCTGACAATCACCATCCCTTCCGCTTTCCTCTGCAAATTTCTTTTTTTTTTTTTCATTGTCAGCCCTTACAAAAATGACCCCCAAACCCTCCTACATCTTATAGTACTTCATGTTTATTCATCCAGTTTGGGACTTCTGCGACGATTTTTGAAAAAAGTGGAATTCTTGAAAGCCAGTTTAGCAAAGCATAACTCTAAATGATTTACTATGAAATTAAATGATGGTGACAGCTGTACTCAAAAGATAAATAGCACATCAAAAAGAATTATCAGTGTACAAATGTGAGTTAAGACATGTAATGACACATTAATAAACACTAATAGCAATCAAGACTGGACTGAAAAAAATTGAACACTGACATATCATGGGGGAAAGTCTTTAAAAGAGAATACGTGAAATCAGAGATGTAAGATTAACAGTTGAGGAACATTAACAGAATCCCAGCCACAAATATTTGTATCTAACGGCGAAAGGTGTAGCGTCTTCCACGATGCGAACAATTTATAGTACTGCACGAGATCCTGTTGATCATTTCCTATGGCATTGTACACATTCAAATTGTCTTTGAACATCTCTGGTACAGCTGTTTCAAGAATCTTATGCAACACCTTGTCACATGACGAATCTAAAAGATAGCTGAGTTTTCTGGTGTTTATGGAAAATACAGCTGCTGGTAGTAGTTTTGATCTGATTGTAATGTTAACAAAAAAAAAACTACATTTACGAACGTGAAATAGAAAAAAAAAATGTATACACATCTGACTGTCTATAAAATACAACTGAAAATCCATTAATTCGTAAAAGAACACGTTTCAAAATGAATCGTGACTTGTTCACCATCTATTTACTAACCTGACTTTCAAAAAACTTTTGCTGTTGAGAACAGTTTAAAATGTGAATTAAAAAACCTTCTCTTTGTCATTTCTTATTGTTCCAATTATGTATTGAATCATTCATCATGACACAACGCCGAGACCTGTATTAATATGCCAGCTTTTTATAACAAAGATCAACCCAGAGAAAAAAAACAAACAAACAAGAAATACATATACGTGTGATTAAAAAAAAAGTCGGGAGAATTAGCAGGTGTGTGTGTGTGTGTGTGTGTGTGTGTGTGTGTGTGTGTGTGTGTGTGTGTGTGTGTGTGTGTTGCACGTTCACAATCGCATTATCCATACTTTTTGTCTTGTTGACTAAACCCGTTGAAAATATATATTTCAAATTTAATGCATGCTCGTCACGGTCACATATATATCCAAAAAATAAGACAGAAACCAGATCTTGCACAGACAGACAGACACATTAACCAGAGAGAGAGAGAGAGAGAGAGAGAGAGAGAGAGAGAGAGAGGAGAGAGAGAGAGAGAGAGAGAGAGAGAGAGAGAGAGAGAGTCTCAGCTTTCACAGAGAGGGAAATCTAGGACAGAAAATGATCAATAAACGTTTTATTTTTGAAGGATGGTGGCATTTGGTGCTGCTGCTCCAACAGAATTGCAATAGGCCTAACATGTGCTGTGTGCAGTAGATTGGAGGGGAACATGGCGAACTTATTAAAGAGACAAATATGGGAGGAGAGAGAGAGAGAGAGAGAGAGAGAGAGAGAGAGAGAGAGAGAGAGAGAGAGAGAGAGAGAGAGAGAGAGAGAGAGAGAGAAATGGTTAGAAATGGTTACATGTTCATATCCACTTTATATTTACTGCCTTATATATTTAACAGCCCATTTCAATGTCCACAATACCTAGCATTATCAGTAGATGTCATAGTATCGGCGAAGGAGCAGCTGAAGTAGGCTCCACGATTAA
>JADBJO010024059.1:0-7500 GCA_016801955.1 Conus betulinus | reverse complement strand
GTGAAAGGTGGACTCTACAGGGTACAGTGAAAGGTGGACTCTACAGGGTACAGTGAAAGGTGGACTCTACAGGGCACAGTGAAAGGTGGACTCTCTACAGGGTACACAGTGAAAGGTGGACTCTACAGGGTACAGTGAAAGGTGGACTCTACAGGGCACAGTGAAAGGTGGACTCTACAGGGTACAGGGAAGGTGTGGACTCTACAGGGTACAGTGAAAGGTGGACTGTACAGGGTAAAGTGAAAGGTGGACTCTACAGGGTACAGTGAAAGGTGGACTCTACAGGGTGCAGTGAAAGGTGGACTCTACAGGGCACAGTGAAAGGTGGACTCTATAGGGCACAGTGAAAGGTGGACTCTACAGGGTACAGTGAAAGGTGACTCTACAGGGTACAGTGAAAAGTGGACTCTACAGGGTACAGTGAAAGGTGGACTCTACAGGGCAAAGTGAAAGGTGGACTGTACAGGGCACTGTGAAGGCTGTACTCTACAGGGTACAGTGAAAGGTGGACTCTATAGGGTACATTGAAGGTGGGACACTACAGGGTACAGTGAAGAGTGGGACTCTACAGGACACAGTGAAAGGGGGGACTCTACAGGGCACAGTGAAAGGTGGACTCTACAGGGCACAGGGAAAGGTGGACTCTACAGGCCACGTTACCCATGACTGAGGAGGGAGGGCTGGGGGGAGACCCCTTGTTGTAGAAGGGTCTGCCCAGATACGCCAACAACCCACTTTCATGGGACATAACCATAACAGAAAAAAAAGGACCTGAATGTTTACTTGAGAGAGCGAAGACTCTTGTACAGGTCAAACGAATCCTCAACCCGCCTTTGTTTCATATCCGCACAACGGATATGTCCCCAATATGAGCAAAGTCGGTCCTGCCTCCTGTTTCTACCTTCCACCAAATTTCGTTAAAATTGGTTGGGTAGTTTTTGGCATCATCTGCTGACAGACAGACAGACAAACAAAAACAAACAAACAAACAAACAAACAAACAAAACAAACCAACAGACGTGGGTGAAAAACATAACCTCCCAGGCGGGAATATGAAGGACATAATCCTTCCTAGTGATGCCTGAAGTGCATACCCTAGGAGATGAGATGACGGTGTCCGCAGTGACGCATGTAATGCGTTCGTGTGACGAGCGAGCGCGCTCGTGATCGTGACGTCAGTCGGGATGACTAGGGTACGATATCATTCAATACAACAATGCCAGTGGCAGATTAGGGAGGTGGAAGGAAAAAGGAGAGAGGAGTGAGAGTGCAAGGGGTGGTGGTGGTGGTGGTGGTGGTGGTTGAGGGATGGATGAAGAGGGGTCCTATCGCCTTCCTGTTCATGATCGCGCACACAAACACACACGCACGAACACACACACACACACACACACACACACACACACACACACACACACACACACACACACACGCACACACACACAACACACACACACACACACACACACACACACACACACACACACACACACACACACACACACACACACACGCGCGCGCGCGCGCGCGAGCGTGCTTTCCTCCTGTGTCTTAGTTTTTCTATGGCAATGCAGTTTTGATTTATATCGGCTTTGTCACCTTTTTCACCTTAAAGACATAATCCACTCCCATTTTCTCCCCCTGCTTATCATCCCCAGACCCCTCCCCCCCACCCCCTCTCCCCCATCTCCACCCCTCCACCTCCCTCGGGAACGGATCCGCCACTACTACGATGGCGACACAAAACCCACTACCTCATAATCCAGTACAACACGGTTCACATCACACCCGAACATGAACGACGAAGGACAACAATCATTCAGTTCTCAGCACGGCAGCAGCAACTTCCTTCTCATAAATACATCAGCGCACAGTGCAGTCCATTCATCCAACAGCTCACCCCCCACCCCCACCCCCACTCCCCAAATCATACAAACCCCCCCCCCCCCCCCTCTCCTCTCCCACCCCGTTCTCCCGCTTCTACATCATCTCCATCCCCCCCCCCCCCCCCCCTCACCCATGGCTATAAACCGTAAGTGCATCGCTGTTGCCGTGATCGTCAAGTTGCAATCAGCCAGCTTTACGACAGGACACGCGCATTGTGTTTCTTGGTCGAAAGTATGCGTTGGGGTGTTGTTTAAAAGAGTGCGAGGAGATAACACTAGTCCACACCCTTCGTTTCCATGCTTTTGTGTGTGTGTGTGTGTGTGTGTGTGTGTGTGTGTGTGTGTGTGTGTGTGTGTGTGTGAGTGTGTGTGCGTGCGTGTGTAAAGCATGTAAGGAGAACATAGTCTACTGTCCTTTTCTATTCGTCTTTCTCCCTCCCCTCCCCCCCTCTCTCTCTCTCTTTCTCTGTCTGTCATTCACTGTCTATGTCTGTCTGTCTTTCTATCTGTCTGTCTGCCCCCCCCCCCCTCTCTCTCTCTCTCTCCTCCTCCTCCTCCTCTCCCTCTCTCCTGTACGTGTGCTAGCTCATGGGTCATTCAGTCCCGTCCCATGTCTCTGGGCGTCTGTGTCTTTGTCTGCCTTTGTTTGTCTGGCTTCTTGATAACAACAGTATTAACCATTACAATAAAAGTGATTATTATCACGGCAAAATGATTGCTACAAGAAAACGGTAATATGATTTGTTTGCATGTGAAAATGATAATATATTTACACATCGGATACTATTTGTACTAGTTGGTGAGAAATAATCAACGAGTCAAAACAAACAGAAAGCAGCCTTATGACTGAAGAGAACCCACGAAAAACGAAAACTATGATTTGCTATTTCATTTCCGGTTCTGGCATTCTGCGCCTTAACAATACAGTCCCCAAAGGCCCATCATCTCCGCAATGATACCTGTGCGTGTGCACGTGACACATAGCTTCCTGTTTTCGTGAGTTATGAATCTCTAGGTTCACGAATAATCTATTACATAAAGCATATTTTTGTCTGTCTGTCTGTCTTTGTTGTTCCTGAGACAAATTCACAGTTTTCGCCTTAACTTCTCCAGATTTGGCTGGATGATTCAACAGCATACAGGTCAAACCAAGAGCAAATCGCATTTGTGCCACGGGTCACATATTTACATTTACCATAGGGCAAACCACAACAACGAAGCGATGTGGGGATTCGAAGCGGGTCAACCATACCTTGCCGTCAGCATTTATATAGATTGAAACACCGTGCTTACAGTCAACTGGAACAGCTCATTTGGGAGAGCTTTCAACTGAAGGTCGAAAGGTCCCTGGTTCAATCCTGCGATCGCACACTTTTTTTTTTATTTTTTTTATTTTACTTTATTTCAGTTAGGGTGGGTGGTGGATGGTAGGGGGTAAGGGCTGGATGTGGAAACGGAGAAAGGGGAGTGGGGTGGGGTGGGGTGGCAATAGGTAGGGCTGGGGGGTTGAGGCAATATGATGGCTTTTCATAACGAATCCTATTATCTTTTTTCACGGTGATCATGCTCGGCTTCTATATGAAGCGAAAACAAACAAACAAACAAACCAACATTGGAACTAATGAAGCAATAGCACCGGTGATAACTACTCAATTTGTTTATGTAAGTACAATAACAACTAACAGCCTTATTTAAGACAGTTATAACCGTTTTCGTGAAGACAACGGCTTCTGTGCTTTTGAAGCTAGTAAGATTTCATACTCCTCTTCCATCGTACGCATACACATGCACACGCACTGACGCACACTGCTGCTGTTGCTGGCGCGGTTTTCACTGTCACTCTACCACACAGCGACTGTCACTGGCGCCGTGGCTTCTGCTGCTCTTGCTACTGCTACTACTGCTGCCATTGCTGCTGCTGTGAATTCTGCTTTTGCTTAATTTCATCTACTAATTACTTTTTTTCTACACAGCAACAATGAAGAGACAGCAGCAGCAACTTTTACTATCATCACTGCTCATGCTGCTCCAGTCATAAGTCGTTGTAATAGCAGCAGCAGCAGCAGCAGCAGCAGCAGTAGTAGTAGTAGTAGTAGCAGGAGTACCAGTAATAGCAGCAGCCGCAGCTACTGCAGCTAAAGTAGTAGTGGTGGTGGTGGTGGTGGTGGTGGTGGTGGTGGTGGTGGTGGTGGTGTGTGTGTGTGTGTGTGTGTGTGTGTGTGTGTGTGTGTGTGTGTGTGGTTAGTAGTAATAGTAGTAGTAGAAGTAGTAATACTAATAGCAGCAGCAGCAGCTACTGCAGCTGAAGCAGTGGTGGTGGTGGCGGTAGTGGCTTGGGTGTGGTGGTGGTGGTGGTGGTAGAAGTAGTAATAGTAGAAGCAGTAGTACTAATAGCAGCAGCAGCAGCAGCAGCCATGCAGCTGAAGCAGTAATGGTATTGGCGTGGTGGTGGATTGGGTGTGTTGGTGGTGGTAGTAGTAGTAGTAGTAGTAGTAGTAGTAGTAGTAGTAGTAGCAGCAGCAGTTATTGCAGCTGAAGCAGTGGTGGTGGTGGTGGTGGTGGTGGTGGTGGTGTGTGTGTGTGTGTGTGTGTGTGTGTGTGTGTGTGTGTGTGTGTGTGTGGTTAGTAGTAATATAGTAGTAGAAGTAGTAATACTAATAGCAGCAGCAGCAGCTACTGCAGCTGAAGCAGTGGTGGTGGGTGGCGGTAGTGGCTTGGGTGTGGTGGTGGTGGTGGTAGAAGTAGTAATAGTAGAAGCAGTAGTACTAATAGCAGCAGCAGCAGCAGCCATGCAGCTGAAGCAGTAATGGTATTGGCGGTGGTGGATTGGGTGTGTTGGTGGTGGTAGTAGTAGTAGTAGTAGTAGTAGTAGTAGTAGTAGTAGTAGCAGCAGCAGTTATTGCAGCTGAAGCAGTGGTGGTGGTGGTGGTGGTGGTGGTGGTGGTAGTAATAGCAGCAGGTGCTGCTGCTGAAGCTGCAGTGATGTTGGTGGTGATAGTGGTCAGAGGAGTAATAGGAGGAGAAATAGCACTAGTAACATAGCAGAAGTAGCAATGCTAGAAGTAGTAACAGAAAAAGGGTGATGCTTACTGCGGCAAAAAAACAACAGCAACATCAACAGTAGCAGTAGCAGTAGAAGTACCAGTAACAGTAGTAGTAGTAGTTGTGTTGCTATTGTAGTAGTAGTAGTAGTAGTAGTAGTAGTAGTAGTAGTAGTAGTAGTAGTAGTAGTAGTAGTAGTAGCTGCAGTGAAAGCAGTAACAGCTGTAGTAATGGTGGTAGTTGTAGTAACAGTAGAAGTGGTAGGAGGAGCAGGAGAAGGAGAAGGAGGAGGAGCTGGAGTAGGAGAAGCAGCAACATCAGCTGCAGCAAAAGCAGTAGCAAGAGCAGCAGCAGCAGCAGCAGTCGCAGTAGCAGCAGAAGCAGCAGCAGAAGCGGCAACAGCTGGAGAGGAGGAGGAGGAGGAGGAGCAGCAGCAGCATTAGTTGTAGTAGTAGAAGTGGCACCACCACCACCATACCCACCATCATCATCACCATGATCACAACCATCACCACCACCACCACAACCACCACCACCACCAGTAGTAGTAGTAGTAGTAGTAGTAGTAGTAGTAGTAGTAGTAGTAGTAGTGGTAGTAATAGTTGCAGCAGCAGCAGCAACAATATTAGTAGTAGTAGCAGCTGCAGGAACAGCAGCAGCAGTAGTAGTAGTAGTTGTTGTTGTTGTTGTGTTGTGGTGGTGGTGGTAGTAGTTGTAGCGATTGTGGTGGCGGTAGCAGCAGCAGCAGAAGCAGCAGCACAGCAACAGTAATAGTAGTCGTATAAGAACAAAACAGCAACAGCATAGACGAAGAGGAAGATGAGGACGGGGAGGAGGAGGAGGACAAGGAGAAGGAGGAGGAGGAGGAGGAGGAGAGAAGAAGAAGAGGAGGAGGAGGAGGAGGAGGAGAAAAAAAAAGGAGGAGGAGGACAGAGAGATGAGGATGTAGACTTACTTGGAATCGTGTAACCTGTTCAGAATAGCCTTCACAAGGTTCATGTAAGTCGCTTTGTCGTCCGCCAGCTTTTGAGAAGGTCTGCAACAGAACGCATAAGAAATACTGAGAATGTGATTGGAAGATTGGAAACGACCGTGGACACCATTTTCCTACGCTCCAGCGTTATCGGAAAAGAGCGTGTCACAACCTAGAGGGATAAAAGGGCTCAGGGAGAGGTCTTCACTGGGTGAAACTGGGACATACCATGATGTCTTTGAACAAGGACTGCCAGCGGGCATGCAGCCGGGGAGAGATCTTCACTGGCTGAAACTGGGACATACCATGATGTCTTTGAACATGGACTGCCAGTGGGCATGCAGTCTGAATAAGCTGTGCTGTAGTTATGAAGATACATATGCAGAGGAACATGATAGGTTTGAGACACATGGTAATCCTCCTGCACATACATTCACATGAGTAGAAGGCAAGTCTGGGACTTACTGTGTAATAATCATGAAGGTAAACGTGCAAGAACCTGGGATATGTTGTGTTATAATCCTTTAGACAAATTTGAAAAGGAACAGGGCGAGAATGGAGCAAGCTTTGTAATGCTCCTTAGTATAGATCTCCATGGGAACGGTGCAAGACTGGGAAACAATTGTAAATAATTCTTGAAAATAAGTTTGCAGGAGAACAGGGCAAGACTGGGACACACTGTGTAGTAATTATGAAAATAAATTTCAGGGAAACGAAGCACATTTGGGACAGACATCAAACTACTCCCAAATATAAACTGGTAAGCTTATACGGCAAGATGTGTACAGTATCGTAAGCAACCTAAATATCAACATGCAAGAGAACGAAGGATGCTTGGGATAGACTGCACAATCCAGAATCAAATAAAAGACAATGTTTGTGAACTATTTAGCACTGTGTTGTTTCAGGTTGCGTTGCGTTGCATGCATTGTGGTGTTTTTGTGCTGTACTGTAAAATATTGTATTGTATTGTATTGCATTGTCCTGCATTGTACGTCCGGTACTGTATTGTATTTTATTGAATAAAACTCAATACCACCATAGAGTTTTGTGTGTAAAATTTGGGCTGATTTCGCTCTCTATGAGGTAGAGGAGCGGCACAGGAAGTGGAGGTACCAGGAGCAGGCTAGCAGGTGGGTGGGAGAGAGGAGGTGTTATGGAGGGTACGATGGAGGGAGGGTGGAAGAAACATACTGTCACAATACAGGATAACCAATATTAAGTGTCTCCGCTCTGCCTCCGTGCATATCATTATCATCTTTGTTGTTGTTCTTGTTATCACCATCATCATCATCATCATCATCATCATTACGATCATCATCATCATTACGATCATCATCATCATCATGATCATCATCATCATCATCATCATCATCATTGCAGCATTCGTAAAGCGCCTATCCTCGGTTAGAGACCAAGCTCCTAGCACTTTTCAGCTCCAGCTGTCGTTTGCAACCGTCCTTCCCGCTCTCTGTTTTCTTTCACTGAAGAGTTCTTGAGATTTCCAGTACGCAAAAATTGTAAGCATGGAGAACTGCTGATAAAGTGTACCCTCGATACATCTTTGGAACTCACTACCATGCTGTCTGCGCAGCTTCT
>JADBJO010024058.1:10000-25676 GCA_016801955.1 Conus betulinus | reverse complement strand
TTGTGTGTGTGTGTGTGTGTTGTGTGTGGTGTGTGTGTGTTGTGTGTGTGTGTGTTGAGCCCGAGCAAGCGACAGGCGCGGCCCGCGCGAGACGAGAGAGAGAACGAGAGATGTGAGTGTGGTGTGTGTGTTTGTCTGTGCGGCGTGGTGCGGCGTGGTGCGTGGGTGTGGGTGTGTGTGTGTGTGGTGTGTGTGTGTTGCTATTTTGCTGGCACAGGTGTGAGAGAGCTGGAAAAGCGGGGCTTTGGTTTGCTTTTTATATTTTATTCCATTGTCTTTGACTGCGAAATTATAAACAAACATTTTTGTTTTAATACGAAATACAGTCATAAAGTGGGGTGAGATAAACTATGTGGCGCTCCAGTTTTGTTTTTTTTTTTTGATTAACACATACTGGATCTTCTTTGAAACCAGGCAGGTCTACAATTGTCAATGGTTGTTTGGGTCCAGTGAGATGCAAACCAAACCCCCGATCGTCACTCACACTACTGACCACTGCGCGGCTGTGGCCTGCAACACTAGTGCTTCAATGCGTTGCATCTTCTCCTCCTTCTGCCATTTGTCTGTTTCCCTTATCGCGTTGACATGAATTTTCTTTTTGGAAAAAAGCAGCTTCCATTAATGCACATAATGGCCACACATGCAACAAAACTTGTATTAGACCGCTTGAAGCCAAAGGTAAACATTTCTGATCCTCTCTGGCCACTCTCCCTGCTGAAAAAACGGTCTGCTATTGCGCGCCCAAATCCTGCAGTGAACCCTTAATCCAGGCACTCTTTGGTTTCTAACGATTTGTTCTGAATCGCTGACCCGAGAGCTAATATGCAGACAACAAGTGTTTGGCTTTCTTCTCATGTCCACGCAGCCCATATTGTCGTGCTGGTGCTGATGGCGCAGTGCGGTGTTAGATTTCTTTTTGTCACTCTCCACGAATGATTGGAAGTGAAAAGAGGGCGTAGTGGTTAACGCATTCGACTATTAATGCCAGGTCTTTAGTTCGAGTCACGTTTGTTTGTTGTTGTTTTTTCCTCTTTTCCAGTCCAACCTTATGTGGGGTTCTGCCGCTTTGTCGTTTGTCAGGTTCCCGTGGGAATGTGAGCCGCGTACACATTGTGCAGGTAAAAAGAACCCACAGCAAAAACGGAGATGTGTGAAGCAAATCTTGGTGAGGGTCAGTTACTGCAATGAAGTAGAACATACGCATTGAAGACATAGGCATTGAAGAAGAACATACGCATTGAAGAAGAACATAGGCAATGAAGAAGAACATAGGCAATGAAGAAGAAACATAGGCAATCAAGAAGAAACATAGGCAATGAAGGAAGAGCATAGGCAGGCAACAGCAAAACAAGAAAGAAAGAAATGGGTGGCCCTGAACTGCGGCGACACGTGTTTCGTGGAGGAGAATACAGCCGGGATGTTGCTGCAACAACGAAGTTATACTATTTTACATTTGCAGTCTACTACATGGGGACGATGCAGTACAAAGCATTACAATGCAGTACAAAACATCATGAGGCAGTACAATTTGATAATGTACACTATAAAAAAAAAAAAACCGCAATGCAATACAACACAATACGGTAAAATACAACACAAACACATAGCCAAAAAAAACAAAACAAAAACACGACGTAATTCAGTGCAATACCACACAGTACAGTACAACACACGCACGCACGCACGCACGCACAACACACACACACACACACACACACACACACACACACACACGCACGCCACGCACGCACGCACGCACGCACGCACGCACGCACGACACACATCACATGCATCACAACACACACACACCACACACAACATCACATCACATCACATCACATCACATCACATCAACATCACATCAATCACCACACACACACGCACACACACCCACACACACGTCACATCCCATCACATCAACATCACACCACACTATACAACACCCCACCTTGAGGCACACAGGGCAGTAACATCAAGTGGATGTTCATTGGTAGGCGCCGTCACGTGGCTACGAAAATCACGTGACAGGAGTTGAGCCTTCAATGAGGCAAGACCGTCTGGGAGGTGGAGGAAGGGAGGGAGGGAGGGACTTCTGGTGATGAAAAGGTGTATAGTGTTGAATTAGACGTTACGATGAAATATTATGATAACAGGGAGAAAGCTGGAGAGGGGGAGAAGCCAGTGTGAGGGTGGAGGGGGGATGGGATGGGAGGTGGAATAGTGGGAAGGGAGGAGGAGGGGGGGACAAGAGACAGGTGGGTGGGGTGTTATGCTTTTTCGGTCAATGAGCGATACTTTGCTTGTGTCTTAAAAACTTTCATTCTACTCTTTTTCCTGATAACTCCTCTCTCTCTCTCCTCTCCCTCTCATCTCTCTCTCTCTCTCTCTCTCTCTCTCTCTCTCTCTCTCTCTCTCTCTCGCACTTTGCATGTCTTTCTCAGTAAATTGATGTTACAGAAGCTGTCAAACTAAATCAAGGAGTTTAGACACTGAAGATAAAGAAGAGAGAGGACCTCATCAATATAAACGACAGATCGTGAAGTGGTACAAAAAGTGGCGTCAACATCATCAAACTCCACCTAAATTGCTCTTGTCCGATGAAGAAAAATGAAAAAAAAAAAAAAAACCCACACTGACCCCACCCCCGTCCTCCCCCTTACCCACCCCTAACACCCACACCTTCCATCACCAGCAACTCCCCCCTCCTCCCACGCTCGCACGCACGCACGTACACACACACAACACACACACACACACCACACACACACACACACACACATACACGCGCACGCGAGCGAGCGCACACGCACCCACGCAATGCACGCACGCACGCATACCCCTCACGCACGCATGAACCGCACGTACGCACGCAGCCACACTAACATATGTCTAAAATGAGCACAAAGGGTTTTTTTTTTTAATCAATGGAAAAAAAATAAAACAAATGGCTCGTCAACCCACCAAAGCAACCAACTGACACACCACCACAGGATGGATTGACAGACTTAAGGAAAAGAGCGAATGGTCTAAGGGAGACAACCACTTACCCAGCCAGAGCTACATACCCCGGAGTAAGTGAACTTGATCAGTCTCGGCAAGTAATGGAAGTCGGTGGTGTCGCGCCAAACATGGTTTCAGCACTTAACCTCAGCCTGCTGACCAAGAGTTCGAACCGTACAACGTGTAGAGGTGGTGTGTCTCTTTTCCTTTCATTGCTTCTACGTATTTTCACACATGTGCACAAACGCGCAGGCGCGCGCTCCTGTACGCAGGCATGTGATCCCACACACACACCACACACGCACACACACTCACGTACGCACGCACACATGCACATACGCATGTGCGCGCGCGCGCACACACACGCACACACACAACACCACACACACACACCACACACACACACACACACACACACTTGTTCTATCACTCACTAGGTACCCATCACATATGCTTACGTACACACGCGCGCGGGGAGGGGGGGGGGGGGGGGGGGGCACACACACACATACGCACTCTCTTACACACACACACACACACCACACACACACACAACACACACACACACACACACACACATATGCACGCACGCATGCGCGTGCACACACACACACACGATCGGTGCGCCCGTGCGCGCACACACGCACGCATGCACCACACACACACACACACACACACACACACACACACGCACGCACGACGCACGCACGCACGCACGCACACACACACACACACAAACACACACCACACAACACACACTACGAGTGCACTGATAGTTTTTAATCATGCAATGCCCATCCCCTCTCTCTCTTGCTGCATTACAATTTTCTGTCCTCCAATCTCCAAGTTTTCTGTTTGTTTTTATTTTTCTTTCTTTTTTTGCTGAATACAATGTTTTGTCGTTTGATACAAGGCGTCTGCGTTTTTTCATGAGAAAAAGAAAAAAAGAAAAGAAAAAAAACGAAGGTGCGGGTGGGATCCAGAAAAGTACTATCCTCGACTGCCGCACAAACCAGCTGGGAGCAATCCTTCACCACCCCTTGGAGGCCTGCGCTGTGTTCCAATAGGGTGCAGGCACGCAACAGGGCATTCCATTAACACGTGAAGGGACATAACTGCTCCCTGGTAGATGCCATTGTTGTAATGGCTCTGGATGTGACGCAGCAGAGAACCTCCACAGGAGCGTTCCCTTGGTTGTAGACAAGCCCGTATTTCATGACTGCAGAGCCCACGGCAAAAAAAAAAAAAAAAAAAAAAAAAAAACGCCACCGCCAAGCTACTGCCATGTGCATCCCGTAGCCTCACTCGTTGCTGTTTGCTGACAGGCGCCGACAGTACAACTCCAGACTCGGCCAGGCTTTCGCCATGAGGTCTTACGTGCTCTCTGAAGAGAATCCCAGGTCACAGTCTTTCCCGCTGTCCACAGGACTTTCCCTGCGGTCAGTGAGTCTTTCCTCAGCGTCACTGGACCTTTCTCCAGAGTCGGCCGAAAGGCAGACAAGAAAAAGGTACACCCCCGAAGGTGCGGGTGGCACCCAGAGAAGTACTGTCCTCGACTGCCGAACAAACCCAGCTGGAAGCAATCCTGCACCACCCTTGGAAGCCTGCGCTGTGTTCACATAGGGTGCAGGCACGCATTGTGCGCTGGCACTTTCACAAACTGTTATATCATTTATACATGTTTAATTTGACGAGGTAAAAAAAAAAAAAAGCAATTCCACTTTGCACCAT
Source organism: Conus betulinus (assembly GCA_016801955.1). Lineage (NCBI taxonomy): Eukaryota > Metazoa > Mollusca > Gastropoda > Neogastropoda > Conidae > Conus > Conus betulinus. The sequence continues at coordinate 20,945 of JADBJO010024058.1, read as the reverse complement.
GTTGCCCCTGTTTTGTTTCATCTCAGAGAAAAAAAATGATAGCATCAAAATTCTGCAGAAAACCCTAATACTTCAAATTGAACCTTTAGTCATCGAATTATAAAAGTCATCGAAAATTTTAATAATATATCTGCACAAGAAGTAAGACTATGCAACATTATAACACCATGTTGTTGCTTTTGTTATGTTGATCATAATGTGGACAAGTTGTTTGTGATGCGCCCACCCTTCATAAAGGGACCCTGCCTTTCTATGAATAAACCGCTGTACCTCTCTCTCTCTCTCTCACTCTCTCTCTCTCTCTCTCTCTGTGTGTGTGTGTGTGTGGTGTGTGTGTTGTGTGTGTGTGTGTAGCAAAGCTCTTCAGACAGCTACTATGACGTATCAGTCCACGTCATCAGGGGTTGTGACGTCTTTCTCCCCTGATGAAGATCTTGGGACATCCACGTGGGACGGGTCAGCGACAGCAACATGGCACGACAGCCGACATCAGATACAGCACCCCTGCAACCACACCTTTCACATCACTTGTGGTGTGTGTGTGTGTGTGTGTGTTTGGGTGTGTGTGTTGTGTGTGTGTGTGTGTGTGTGTAAAGAGATAATAACCAATAATAATATGATAATAGTGTGATGAAGATGATGATGGTGATTATGATGGTGTATGAGATGATGGCACAAACACACCCACACACACACACACACACACACGCACGCACGCGCGCGCGCGCGCGCAACAACACACACACACACACACACACACACACACAGAGAGTTATGGAAAACTCACCGCCAACTGTGGCTTCCCCACAGTCGCGTCCGTTCATCTTGCCAAACTAGCCTAAAAACATTTGTTTTTCGCCTCTCCTCCCTGTGTATGTGTGTGTGGTGTGTGTGTGTGTGTGTGTGTGTGTGTGTGTGTGTGTGTGTGTGTGTGTGTGGTGTGTGTGGTTGAGTGAGACAGACCGACACAGATGAGAGAGAGAGAGAGAGAGCGAGAGAGAGAGAGAGAGGGAGGGAGGGGAGGGAGGGAGTGAGGAGAGAGAGATAACTCAAATAGGTAGGTAGACAGCTATATGTGTGTCGGCGATATAATTCATAGAAAATCTGCAAACCTGCCTGGCGATCAGTGGAAAGACCATTGGGATGGCTGTTCACGGGAGATATCACTCCCTGTACTGACCTGCTATAAAAATATGGCGTTGCTGTAGAAACCTGTCCAAACCACACAGCCACCTGTTTTACAGAGGAACCTCGACATAGGTCATGTTTTATATACGACAGAGAGAGAGAGAGAGAGAGAGAGAGAGAGAGAGAGAGAGAGAGAGAGAGAGAGAGAGAGAGAGAGGTACAACCAAGAGAAACCAGAAGGGGGACACGAACAGCAACTTTGTCCTTTCTCACACACCTGAAGTCTTCTGGCATATCGAAGGCATCCACCACTTCCTGCTGGTGTGACTGGCCGGCTCTGTATTTGCCTCTTGTTCACACCGGTTGGCTGTCTCTTCACCGCACATGACAGGTGAAAGTGCCAGGTTATCAAGTTGAAGCACATGCCTGGTGGGAAGGCTAGCAGCCAGAGCCTGTATGCTGGGAGTACGTTGACTCTCTGAATAGCACAAGAATAAAATGGCATAGAAGGTCACTGGCTGCCTATTTCAGAACGGATTAAGTACAAAGTTGCATGTGCATGTTTCAATAGAATACCAGCTCAGCACCTTCTCTTATCTGTCTGAACTGTTTGTCTTCCCCATTCCATCTCGCACTCTCGCGCTCCCCGTCGGCTTCGCCAGGGATGTTACAAACGTAAAAGTCATAGCGTGGTTCTTTCTCATTCTATGCCCCGGCGGCTTTGGAACTCTCTTCCGTTGCACGTTTGACTATCTTACTCTCTCGCTGCCTTCAAGTCCAACCTCAAAAATTTCTCTTCCAAAAGTATTAATTGTAAGATCCTTTTATCCTCCTGTCATGTGATTGATGCCTAGTGCGTGCGATGTGTGTGTGTGTGGGGGGGGGGGGGGGAGTTGTTTGTATAGGTTTTTATTTTAAATTTTTGTACATACCTTTTTGTCAGTGCCTGGTATCTTTAGCAAGGTGCTTAGTATAAGGCTATGTGTTTCAGCAGCATCACTATCATATTCATCATCACTGTTATCATTATTATTGTTATTATTATTATCATCATCATCTCATCATCACCACCCATAATCATTGACTTGAAAGGGCAGCGCCCAACCAATAGACACACGTTTATGGCCTGGAAGGGGTTATATGACATGCACGAGTGTGACAGAGTCTGATATAAAGTGTGAACGGTGGGACTATGAGGAGAGTTCTCGTGCCTGTCCCACTCAACTTCTTTGGCTACAACTACGTTTCACACTAGGCACACACACACACACACACACACACACATCACACCAACCAACTCTCTCTCTCTCCCTCTCTCTCTCGCTCTCCTCTCTCACACACAACACGCACACACACACACACACACAACACACAACCACTCTCGCTCTCCTCTTTTATCCTCTCTCACACACACAAAACAAACAAACACACAAACACACAACTAATCTCTCTCTCTCTCTCTCTCTCCTCCTCTCTCTCTCTCAACATACACCAACAGGACCACACGCCAGACACACACACGCGCGCGCCGCGCGCGCGAACCACACACACAACACACCACACACACTCTCTCTCTCTCTCCTCACTCTCTCATATCTCTCTCTTCTCCTCTCTTCTCTCTCTCTGGTCACATACACACACAGAAACAAAGCAGACACCACACACACGCGCGCGCGCTACACACCCCCCAACACACACACACACCACACACCACACACACACACACAAGACAATGAGTAAAACCCCGTTTCTTCCAATCCACATACCAGCGATAGGGGGGCGCCACGAGGCTAGCCCAAGCCAGCAGACAACATCTCCAGGGCAAAAGGTTCAGGCGAGGGTGTCCAACCAGCGCAGTGGATCGTAATCTCCGTCAGCAGCACGTAGGAGGCCCCGGCCGTACACCCAGAACGGCCCAGACCCAGTATCTGACCACCAGCACAAGCCAATCAAGATGGGTGGTGGGAGGTTAGGGAGACACCACAGGCAGACCTGCTCCATAGTACATGAAGATGGTCAGACCCTAGGACGTGGTCCGGGTGGAAGGACAACTTTGGAAGAGCGACCATGATAATACATCGCGGTCACTGTGAAACTCTCTATATAACAAAACCTGCATCATGATAACTTCATCGTGAGATCTTTCCACGAGAAACCCGATACTGAAAACACCTCCATTAGAATTCCACAAAAAAAACTCTTTTACGGTAACGAGAGAAATGTCCCTGCGACCGAATCTTCATGTGAGAACCTTCAATGAGGACACTGATTAAAGAAGAATGCATTGAAACATCGTTGACTGAGTGCCGACGATGGTAACTCTTTCCACAGAAAAACAGCAGTAAAAACCTATCCTGGAGAACCCCATGTGAGCGCCATGAGAAAACTCTCCATGAGAGAAAAAACGGTGGAGAAAATTTCGGCCCAAAGGACCGACATATGAGCCCGGTGTCAGACCTTTGTATAAGAACCCTTCGAGAAAACAACGTTACGTTAATCCTTCAAATGACCCCACAATGAGAAACACGTCAATTTTGACCAATCCACTTTCGAACACAGCCTTAAAATGATAGCTGTGGTTCTGAACGGATTCCGATCTCTAGCTTTTCCATGAGACCCACAAGAACCCTCACCCCACCCTCACCCAATTCCCCCACCCAGAAAGTGATAGGGAGTCTTTTTCTATTTAAAACCATTACGAGAATCCTCCAGGAGAATCTAAGGTAAGAAACCAACAACGAGAAACTGCTTGTGAGATTCCATAAGTACGGACCTTTCAAGTGAGCCCCGCAATATATCCTATCAAGCTCCCCACTGTCAAACCCTGCAACACGGTGTCTTCAGGGAATCTTAAAAGGTGTGCTGTTGCGTGTGGTGCTGTGCTGCTGTGCGTGCTGTGCTGTGCTGTGGAATGAGTGCCTGTGCTGTGCTATGGGTGCTGTGCTGTGCGTGCTGTGCTGTGCTGTGCTGTGGCGTGCTGTGCTGTGCGTTCTGCTTGCTGGAATGCTGTGCTGTGCTGTGCTGCTGGCGTGCTGTGCTGTGCTGTGCTGTGATGTGGCTGTGTGTGTTGTGTGTTGTGCTGTGCTGTGCTGTGCTGGTTGTGCTTGTGCGCATGCTGGTGCTGTGTGCTGTGTTGTGTTGTGGCTGTGTGCTGTGCTGTGTGTTGCTGTGCTGTGGCAGCTGTGCTGTGCTGTGTTGTGCTGTGCTGTGCTGTGCTGTGCGGTGCTGGCTGTGCTGTGCGGTGCTGGTGCTGTGCTGTGCGTGCATGTGGCCTGTGTGGGTGCTTATGCTGTGAGCGTGTTGTGATTGCTGTGCTGTGCTTGTTGCTGTGAATGTGCTGTGTGTGGCGTGTGCGGTTCACGTTGCTGTTGTGCTGTGTGCTGTGCTGTGCTGTGACGTGCTGTGCTGTGCTGTGCTGTGCTGTGCTGTGCTGTGCTGTGCTGTGCTGTGACGTTCTGTGCTGTGCTGTGCTGTGCTGTGGCGTGCTGTGGCGTGCTGTGCTGTGCTGTGCTTGCTGTGCTGTGTCCTGTGCTGTGCTGTGCCGGCCTGTGCCGTGGACGTGAATGTGTGTTGTTATAATTCCTTCGGAGGAATCTAAAAAAGGTGGTGTGGTTGGTGTGGGTGGTGTGGTGTGGTGTGGTGTGCGTGTGGTGTTCATTTCTCTCAGACGAATCTAAAAGGTGTCGTTGTGGTGTGATGTGGGGTGGGTGGTGTTGTGATGTCTCGATTTTTTCAGAGGAATTTGTGTGGTCTTTCATTTTTGTTTTTTCTGGTAAATGCTTGGTGATGGCGGTGTGTTGCAGGTGTAATGGGGTGGTTGAGGAGGCGAGGCATGGTGTGTCCCTGATGCAGTATGGTGTTTATTTTTTTCTTTTTTTATCTGGAGGTATACTGTGCCATGATGATATGACATGGGATGCTGATGTGACTAAGATGCGTGCGTAAGTGTGGCTGCGTCTTTATGTGCATGTGGTATATGATTGGTAATGTGTTGTATCATGCATGTGTTGTGTCGGAATATACAGTGTTTACTCGTTGCTATAAGCGTACTCCAGAAGACGTGTTTTCTCACGTGTGAAGTGCCAGTCTCGGCGTTTCTTGCCAAATGGGATCGTGTGACGAGTAGGTATTGATGTGTGCTGTTTTGTGATTGCCTGTGTACGTAGTTTTATCGAAGTGAAGTGTGGGGTGTGTTGGTATGCTCTCATAGTATGGTGTGTTTTCATGTGCTTGGTTTTGGACAGTGTAGGTCAGCGTCCGATGATTCGTGGCATGACACGTTGGAGTGTTGTGTGACGCGTAATGTCATGGTACGATGTCATAGCCATGTTTTCTCTGGTATGCTGTCGAGTCACATGATGTGCTGTAACTATCATCGCAGATTCTCTCTCTCTCTCTCTATTCTCTCTCTCTCACTCTCTCTCTCTCTCTCCTCTTCAAATTTCTCACTCACTTGCAAAAACAAAGACGCGCGTAACAGCAACCATAGCGTAGGCATTCAGCAATCAAGAAGTCAATGAACACATGTCAACCAAGGCCATGCCCAAACTATACACACAGAGGGTCATGTGACGTCCTGTGCCAGAACGCACAACTGAAAACGCGCCCGGTCAACGCAAAGCGTTGGCGGAAAATCCCAGCGACACGTCATTCAAAGGTTGATCCCATGGAGAGACAGAGAGTTGATGTAGTGCACCAGGATGATGCCAATGCCGGCGCCGTCGCTGGAGAGGACGAGCTGCAAACACAGCAGGAGAACTGGAGGGGCAGGACACCACAGACACCATGTTGTTCACGAAGGTCTTCACTGAAACGCAACTCCCCATCCAATGTTCATGCGCTCTGCCCTCGTTAACTATCTCGTTTTGGTATCATCAACATGCTGCCTCTGGTCTATCTGTGGCCATTGCCGTCATAATATAACACATCTGAATTCTGTTTTGTAACCTTGCCATCATCTTCTGAATTCTGTTTGGCAGCCTTGCATCATCTTCTGAATTCTGTTGGCAGCCTTGCCATCATCTCCTGAATTCTGTTTGGCAGGCCTTGCCATCATCTTCTGAATTCTGTTGGCAGCTTGCCATCATCTCCTGAATTCTGTTTGGCAGCCTGAATTCTGTTTTGCCAACGTCGTTCTGATTGAGATCCCATGTCTTTAGCTTTATCTCCTGAAACAAATTCCACGTCTTTCGTAGAGTCCCCGGCAGTCACATCCAAAGTAAGTGCTGTGTCTTGAGAATGCAGCTCTGAAGAACGCCCGGTGTCGCTGGGATGTTGTGCGCCCTGCAGGTCTGAATGATGCGTTGCACGGTGGAATGTCCATGAAACATTCTGTTCTGAAGCTGTCATCTTGCGTGCGCTTGTGTTCGTGTCTACAGCAGGGTGTCTCCTCCCTGAAAAAGGATCGTGTCCACATACAGGAACAGGTTCAGGACTGTGTGCGTGTGTACATGCCCCATTCCTAACTTCATCATCTGCAGCATCAAAACTGTAGTTAAAGACATGGCGCGCGTGCTAAAAAACATGTGGTCAGTGTCACCAGTTGTGGAATCTCTAATGACATGCTTTTCAGAAAGCTCGCTGAAGACATCTGACCATCTCTTCGGTTGTGTAGTCTTTGCACAGCTGAGGTTCTAGAGGTATTTACTGAAGAAGACGAATGATTACCCTTTCATTTGTGTGGATCGATCCGCACAATGCGGATCTGGAAGGCGTTTCCGAACGTGCATTGTTATTCTCTTTGGCTGTGGAGGCTTTGGAAAAAGAGGAATTGGGAAGGATCGTCGAAGCCATTGGGTCACTCTCCTTCAACATTGGAGGATCTGTTTGACGGACGTTCTGGACGAGGTCACTGGCTCCATGGGGTCAATCTCTTTGGCAGTGGAGGCTTCATGGAGGCAGAGTCCGCCATCATCGGTGAGTCTTCACAGGGTGCGTCTGCTTCACCTGGAATGTTCCTTTCTTCACTCTGAAAAATAAAGGAGGGCACGTTCTTATAGTAAACACTGAACCAAGTTATAAAGGAGAAGACAAGTAACAAACCGAAACGAATACATAGGACAGTTGCCTAGCCATCTAACGACACAAATTCTAGAAGACATAAAGACAGAACAATGGTGTGATCAAAAGGTATCACACACACAACACACAACACACACACACCGCAAGCACGCACGCACCACACACAACACGTACACACACACACACACACACACACACAACACTCACACACACACACACACACACTCACACACACCCACACAACAACACCACACACACACACCAACACACACACTTAGAGTGAGGGAGGGGCTAGAGGGAAGGAAGGGAAGAGGAAATGAGGAGAGCCAGACTGATGAAAAAAATGGACTGATAATTATTTATAGTATACATTGTTACATTCGTATGCACACATACATACACACATACATACAAGACACACATACATACATACATAACATACATACATACATTACTACATACATTATGCACGCATGCATGCATGCATGCATACATACTACATACAACATACATACATACATACATACATACATGCATGCCATGCATACATGCATACATGCCGAGCGACATACATGCATGCATGCCATGCATGCATTCATAACATACCATAAAATACAACATACACACATGCTCGTGCATGACCAATACATACATACATTTAAATACAAATACGCTGAGACTTAACCGATGCTTACATCACATAATATAATGCTTTATCAATACATACATGCTTGCATACAACATACATTACATACATACATACATAATGTACATAAATACATACTGTCATATGCATGCATACATACGTGCATGCATACATACCATACAATGCACATGTATATATGAACATGCATAAATGCATGACATACAAACATAAATACATACATACATACAATACATTACATACATACATACATACACACATGCATACATACATACATGCATACATGCATACCATACCTACATACGTGCATACATACATAAATACAAACATGCTTGCATCACTAGGATTAATACATACATACCATAAATTCACACACACATACACACATATATAAACAGATATAGACAGACAGATAGATAGACAGATACATACAGACTCAGACATACATACGATACATACATAAATACATAGCTAGATTGCATAGAGGGCATTTTCGTGTCTGTAGTGGAACTCCCAGTTTTCAACTTTCCGAAGGAAAAAAAACACAGGGAGAGTTGTAAAGGGAGGACGGACAGATGCCGGTGTAAAGGGGAGGACAGGCAGATGCGGTGTAAAGGGAGGGACAGGCTGATGCCGGTGTAAAGGGAGGACAGGCAGATGCCAGTGTAAAGGGCAGGACAGGCAGATGCCGGGAGTTAAAGGAGGACAGGCAGATGCTGATGTATAGGGAGGATAGTCAGATGCCGGTATGTAAAGGGAGGATAGTCAGATGCTGGTGTTAACCAACTTGCTGATTACAAGAGTCTCGGTGATCTCTCTTTGTTACAATATTTCAAATATTCGAGTCTTGAGCTTTTGGTCTTGAGTCTCAAGTGAAGACTTTTTTACCCAATCCCTCCCTCTTCTCTCCTTACGTTTTTTTTTTGTTTATTTTATGTTATTTTTTGGTTTTTTGGGGGGTAGCTTTGTTTGTTCTTTTTTTGCTCGCAGAACAGCAAACACACGCACCTGGAGAAACCGTCTCATTCGACAATAGGGCTCCTGGAGCGAAGAGGTCGAAGCAGAGACGACGAACCAGAAGGAGCAAAGAGAAGCAACAGGAAGAACCCTTGCTGCCGGGCGAGAAGAAGAAGATGACGACGACGACGTCTTCGACCTCCCCGCTGGCTGAGGGAAGAGCAGCGCCCCGGCCGGCACCAGCTGAGCGGCCAGACAGGCCAGCAGCAGCAGCGTGTTGCCAGCAGGAGTGGAGGGCCAGCAGCCAGCGGCACAGCGCTGGCACCGTCATGATGCCCACCCCCGCCCCCGGCCAGCACCACGCCCGTGGCCAGGGGCCGGTAGTTACCGAGCGAAGCACAGGTTGACCTGCAACGATGGCCGCGGAGTATAGATCAGTCCCAGACCAGACCTGAGGTGTGGAGAGGAGGAGGGAAAAAAAAATGGTTGTGGTGGTCCTGTTGGTGGTGGTGGGGGGGGGGGGGGGTAGTAGTAGTAGTAGTAGTAGTAGTATTAGTAATAGTAACTGAAGCAGCAGTAGTATAGCAGTACTAGTAACAGTAGTAGCAGCAGCAGCATTAGTACTTCTAGCAGTAGTAGCTAATAGTATTACAAGTAGTAGTAATAGTAGAAGTAATATGGTGGTGGTGGTGTGGTGGTGGTGGGTTCCTTAGCATTTTGGTAGTAATAGTAGTGGTAGTAGTTTTAGCAGCAGCCAGCAGCAGCAAACAGCGGTAGTATAGTAGTAGTACCAGCAGCAGTAGTAGTAGTAGTAGCAGCAGCAGCAGTAGCAGCAGCAGTAGTAGTAGTAGCAGCAGCCAGCAGCAGCAGCAGTAGTAGTAGTAGTAGTTTTAGTTTAAAAAAAATAATCATCATCATCGTCGTCACGTCCCGTATCATGTTGATAAGATACAAATGTAATGGTGATTTTGATAAAACTAATAGTGATGGTAATACATCTCATCATCATCATCATCAACATCATCATCATTATCATTTTCAAGATCATCAGTCTCTCTCTCGTCCTTATTATCATCTCTCTCTCTCTCTATCTCATCTCACGAGTCTCCACCCCTCTCTCTCTCTCTCTCTCGCTCTCTCTTCTCTTGCGTGGTGCGCTCCTTCGCTTGCTCGCTCCATCCATCGTCAGCACAACTAGTAAACCCACATAACCGCAGCTGATGCCGAAAGCGAAAGGAGAGCTGTGACGTCACGGGAAAAATGACGACATCAGCAGGCCCTGACGTCAGAAGAATGGCGCCAGCCATGACCGAGGCACGACAACCCAAACACACTGCACACCGCCCCGCTCAACGGACCTGGAAAAAAAATGGATTCTCTCTCTCTCTCTCTCTCTCTCTCTTCTCGCCTCCCTCCATCTCTCTCTCTCTCTCTAGATATATATAAGATAGATACTATCTTATCTATAGCGGTATATATATCCTATATATATGCTATATATATATTGATGTATCGGCGTATATTATATATATTAGATATATGATGTGTGTATGTGTGTGGTGTGTGTTGTGTGTGTGTGTGTTGTGTAGCGCGCGCTCTAATGAGGACCATGATGATGTCGACGTAAATAACCTCACTGACTTTTTAACCACATCGTTCACAAACTGTGAACTCAGCACAGAATGCCAGTACTTCCCCGCCCCTCTCCACACATGACTCCGCTCCGCTCAGCACAAAGGCTGCCTCATTCTCAGACTCTGGAAAGGAACACTTCTCCGAACTTCCCGACAGTCTTCACTTCGTGCACCTGCAGCCAGACGGGTGGAGCTGAGGTCCACGCTGGGTGACCTTCACCCGCCCGACCTCTTCGACCTTCACCCGCCTGACCTCTTCAACCACATCGAGAAAACTCGTTTTTATTCAACGCCTGCCTACCTTGCGCTGAAGAGATCTAAGCTAAGTGAAAAAAAATTCGTTCATTTTCATTGTCCTATTTGTTTGTCTTGCCTAAGAAAGACCTAAGAGGTCGAAAACGCGTCGTGTTTTGTCTTGTGACTCGTTTTGTCCACGTTTCTTTTGGCGGTTCGCTAACGTTTATTTAAGGTTTGTTTAGATTTCCATCTGCAGTCGTCTCACTTTGCGATTAGATCGAGAAAGGAAAAGAAAACCTGAAAA
>JADBJO010024058.1:0-5000 GCA_016801955.1 Conus betulinus | reverse complement strand
GGAATCTTGGTTTCCTCGTTTCTGGTCATTTTCAAGCAATACTCAGACATTTAGAAAAAAAATTGATTTAAATCAGATGCCTTCGAAGTTTACCATAAACTAAATCATTTGGTGTTCGATTGTCTACATTCAAATATCTTTTCATAGCATACAAATGAAACATTCTCTATTACGATGCCTTCCTCGAAAACCCAGGTTCTGCTCCATACTGTAAAAATTGGCTGCACCCGAGAGTCAAATAATTTCGGAAAAAAAAGAGAAAAAAAATGCGCCTCTATTCAATTTCTATAAAAATATGAAGTATAATTGTGACTGCTCTCTTTGCTCTCTTTGCTGGATCTTGACATCCAAAGGTGAAACGTACTTTGGTAGTAAAATAGACCCAAGATACTTGTATGCATTGACTACAACCATGTATTCACCTCCATAGATCTGTTTACGTCATTACTTACTAATACAATATATTGGTCTTATTCATATTAACTTTTAATTTTAGTTCAGTAGCAGCTGAATACAAAACGTTCAGTTGTCTGTGAAGACCAACTACAGTCGTAGACAATAAAAATGATGTCATCAGCAAAAAGTAAGATGAACAGTTCCAAGAGATCAAAAGTCACACCATGCTTTCCATTTTGAAATAATCTCCAAAGCCAATTCATTTATGATCATAGAAAATAAAACAGGACCACAAAACATCCCCTTTGCTTGACCCCTCTCGTACACTTGACAAAATTCTGATAATTTCGCTCCGGCTCTAATTCTTGCTTTCACCTCCTTAGACACTCCTTTCACAATATGATACAATTTACCCTTCATTCTATTTTTTTAACAAAATAGGCCACAGCAGTTTTCGTGAACCGAATCAAAAAGCTTTCTCGAAGTCCACAAAAAGCCACATAAAATTTTCATATTATTTACAAATTGTTTTTGAATTGCAGCTAATAGACTAAACATGTGATCAATAGTGGAATTACCTTTTTAATCCTGCTTGATGTTCTCTGTGTGTGTTATATTCTGAGATATCCATTCATGTAGTCTATTATCAATAACAGAACTATAGAGTTTATTACATACAATTGCAATAAATACCTCTACAATCATTTACATCGTTTATCTCCCCCTTAAACAAAGGTTTAAAAAAATTATGGATTCTTTCCAGTTTCTGGATAAATCCCGTGTGTCAAAAAGATAATTCAACAATTGACACTAAAAATCTTAAAACAGTCGCACCAGAATTCTTAAAACAAAAACTCCCCAATGAGGCCATCAGGTCCGGCAGTTTTACCATTCTTTAATTCCTTAATAGCTGTTAATATTTCCCCTCTGGATACTGGTCTGTCAAAAGTAGTTTCTTCATTACTTATTGTATTGTCAGTCTCAGTGGACTCATCATCGTCCTCATCCAAAAGATTTAAATGCAAGAACCAGTCTGCATCGGAATATCATTTGCAGGTTGTAGTTTCTTTGGGAAATCTTGTGTATAGTTTTCCAAAATAACTGCTGATTATTACCCGAAAACAGAAGATCGTTCAATAGGAGATCATTATGTTTCTTTCTGTTTCCTTTCATTTAAATGTTTATATTCCCTTCTCGCTTTACAGAAACAATATTCTGTCATCTTTGTCCTTGTTTTCAGATAAAATTCTGAATTATCTACCGTAGTTGACGTTTTACTACCCTGCATTCTAGATCCAAACAATTCGGTTTAAATTTCTTATTTGTAGACATAACTTTCCTCAGAGCTTGGTCTTGATAGTTTATTAAACAAGTTCAGAGCTTCGTTAACATGCACAGAAATAAGATTTTCAGCGGCATTGAACTTTTCTAGAATATTTAACGAATTCATGCATAAAGAAAATTGTTGACTATAGTCTTGATTCCACCAATATGTAAACTGATTACCCATTTACATTAGGGCAAAACTGGTATGTGACTGTACATTACCAGGGGTAAATGATCAGAATCAAATCTTTCCATCACATTTAGAGTCATCTTTTTACACATTAGTTCAAAAAAAAATCTGTAGACACTAGAAAATAATATTTCACACTACTCCAAAATCCGAATTGAGTGTGAAATGACCTTCAAGATCGCCATTACCATACCCCATTCATAATTGTCAATCCTAGCACAGTGCACATGCTAAGAAGCTTTTCCCCATATACATTTAATATCTTATCTTGAGAACATCTATCGTATTTGCTTAAAATGAGTATAAAGATCATGATCACTCTACAATGTACTGGAAAAACATTTTGGAGTTCTTGCATTTAGAGAGTAGCTCAACATCATCGAAGGACAACAACTTGTTTACATAATACATTCTCCAACGTTTCAATGCCATTGTCAAAGCCATTCAGTGTGTAGAAAGGTGCATTTTCTGGAGGGGACATATGTACACACAAGTAAGACAGGCTTATCAGAGACAAAATAATTCTTTATCAAATCTAAATAACATTGTATACAGACTGTCACAATCCACCTGGTGTTACATACGGAAAAAAGACTTTTACGTACCATACAAACGATCCCTCCGAGGCCCGAGCTGTCTTGTCTGTAAATTTTACCGAGCTGGTTTTACAAATAAGTCACATAGACTTGAAAAAGGTTTGACTGAAACGAACTCAGCAAACGTTTCCAACCAACAAACAAAGTCAAAGGAATTGTTCACAATTGTATAATCAAGAAAATAAATGATTTTTTTACATATGTTTTTTTGGATTCCCTTAAATTTTTTTTTTACTTTTTTTTTTTTTGATAAATTTCACACGAATTTGCATTGTTGCACTTTGTTTTTTTATGAGATTTTATTTTTTAGCATTAGATGTAGCGACGCTCAATCCAAGGCAGTTTTTTTTTTTTTTTTTTGACACCGTTCGTTTTGTTCAAACATCATCATGGTATTTCCCACGCCTTGGGTGTGGGGCAAGCTGTCAAGCCTGGAGAATTCATGATTTACAGTGAGGGCGGCGCAGGCTTTTACATGTTGGTGCTCGATAAATTATAGTTACAAATTGGTAAAGGTGCGACGTTAGTAGTTTTAAAATCTCAATAGTCCAAGTTTTGCAAGAAACGACAGAAATTCAAAACAGTTGAGGAGGGAGGCCACACAGTTACACTATTTACAAAAATTTGTTAGGACTTTTATATCAAAGGTCTTTTTACTAACATGGTGAAATCCTGCGCTTACTATTACATAGACGGAACACCTGTATCTTGCCACGCGCATGACACTTTCAGATTAGTGATATGTACACTCGATAGAACGACAGGTAAATGCTCAGTCCATGAACAGTCAGTCGTACCTTACGCTTTTTAGTCAAACATCTAGATTTAATCACCAGTGTTTGTTCAATCGTAGTCGTAGAATCAGTTTTACGTCTTAGGCAGTCCGCAGTCATTAAATTAGGTTTGGTCGTAGAAAATTAGACGATGACGCCAGCACAGTCTCTATTGCTGTTTGACACAATGAGTAATCAGACAGTCAGCCACATGATGGTCGCGAATTTTCATTCATATCACATAACTACTATCACGTTTACTTCCATTCATGGTCATCACTACATATAAAAATAATCCCAGTTCCAAAATACATAGTCATTGCCAGTATTTGTGTGCATCTTCACTGCCACAATTAAGACCCGTCAGGAAGCTGCATACTCTCACCACCACACCATCGCTCACGATCATACAATTTCTCTCTAAAGCGTTCTTTCTCTTTAAATCACTTCGCAAGAGCTTCGAGCTTATCAAGTTTTCACGTCGGATAACGTGACCATCACTGTGTGCGATCGAAGAGGCATCACTCAAAACATTACGGTCAAAACAGAGTCCACATTTAAAACAGCACCGGCTGACTGGTGTGTCGGTGCTGACTGTGTGCACGACCGGTTTTTGTCCACGGGGGTCCGATTACCCGTCCGTCAGATCGGTACTGCCCCAGTTAAAGTCACCCACGTAAATTTGGAGCAGGCAACTCTGGGCCTGATGACTTACGTTGCGCCTCCCTTCCGTGCTGACAACCGGACAATTTCACGTGATTGGGCCGGCCTGAATCCTATTCCATTTCTATCAGATTGTCACGGTCATCCAGACCGGAGCCTTGGTCTGTTGGCTTACCCACATGATCATAACTTTCCACAAGCCCCTGTGACCTGGCGGACCCTTCAGGTGTGGGGACGAGCTTTCTTCATGATCTCCAAAGAAAAATCTTCGCCAGCCAAATAACTCGGTTCCTTGTAGTTTTTGTTCACATGCCAAAACTCATTATCTTAATCTTTTTAAAGAACGTGTATCTTGCTGCTATTTGCGAGTTCGACTTTGTGTTCAGGCGATGCACACGGTCGAAAAGAATGTCGTCCGAAAGTTCCAGTTTATACCGTAATCATATCCTGTGTACCAAACCGCTTCACATTGTTGCCAGGACTCATTGTCTGTACGAGCAATGCCGTGGATGATGATGATAATCCTCTTCGACCTCCCTTCAGGTCGTCTACTTTCCTGTCCAAAGATTCACCTTGGCAGTGAGTCTAATGTTTTCTTTCCTTCCAGCCTGTCATTATCCTGCCTTACGGCAGACATCTTTTGCTTTACACCAGTCAGTTTCATCTTGGAGATTCGCACAACATGTTTTTCACGTCTTTCGTGTCCTCACTCAGTCGATCAAATTTGCAGGTTACGTTGTTTTCAAAATGGCCACAACATCCTTCAGAGTGGGATCGGACGAAGACGCGAGGCAGCAGGAGCAGAACCCGGTCCATGGCCACTGTCTCTGCGGGTACTTCGGGCACTTTCTAGACGGGTTTGCCGCTTACTGTCAGGCTTAACAGAGGAAGGCTCTGGGATTCAGTTCTACGTCCTCCACAGCGTGGAGCAAATGTCCGCAGCACAATAGAGACAGTAACCATCCTAAAGTGACACCGTCCATTCGCAACTCATCACCAAAGACCGACATCCTCAGGGGGCTTTATATTCCATTCGTTTCAACATAAATCCCACAA
>JADBJO010024057.1:0-22500 GCA_016801955.1 Conus betulinus | reverse complement strand
TAGGCCCTTGCGGGTTACATTTTCTGCAAGGTATTGTTTCTGTCTCAAGGTATTGTTTCTGTCTCAAGGTATTGTTTCTGTCTCGTGTTCCAGTTTGAACTTGTGAGAATGTGAATAGCTTCAGATAAAGAAAGAAGTAGATCACAATTCAAAACATCAGATCAATTTCTTGGAGCTTCCTCTGCATTAAACTCAGCTAAGTCATTGCCATGCAAACTGGAAAGCCCTGGAACCCATAACAAAGATATATCGATACCCCACGTTATTAACTGATGAATTAGAAATATTATCTCACACAGCATGTCTGAACGACATGTTTCGATTGATAATGTAGAGCCGTAAGCGCTGATTTGAGTTCGATAATATAAGTATTTGTCTAAATATAACAAGTATATCAAGTATGAAATCTAGTGCTTTCAAAATGGCAAATAACTCTGGTGTAAATATGGAACATCCTTTTGTAATATGTAATTTATTTTTTATGCTAAGAACCAGTATTACAAATTGGAAGAATGCAAAACAGAACCATCCGTGATAATGTGTAGATAGGAATTGTATTTCCTATCTATCAAGTCTTTGGCATAGGACGATAGTCAGAGTGTCACGCACCGCGTTCGCACGCTCTCGGTCACGAACTCGGCATGCTACCTCCATGCACACACATCTACTCCATTCATTCAGAGGAACACTAACAGACCAAAGCTTTGTTTTGAAACGCTCCCTTTCTTTATAATGATTATCAAAATCAAAATGAATACATACATAAATCCAATCAATAGTTCATGACATTCCAATCACGTCTTTCCCAATTAATATATCATGACAAAATACTTTCTTCTTTTCCACTTTCATTCTTTTACACTGTGACTCCAGTCAATACTAAATGTTCCTGGGTGAGACAACCTTTTTCCAGACTGTTCAGACGAGGCTGCTGCTTTAGGCTTGGACGCTGAGGTGTTCTGAAAGAACCCCCAGGTCCCGTAATAAATATTTCGAAGAATTTTTTTTCTCTCTTACCCTTTCTCTCTTTGCTTCCTTTTCTCTTCCGATTTTTTTTTCAAGAAAACTAATATTGCTTTTATATGTTTTTTTTACCAATCCTTTTCAATACACGCGATTTGTCCATAAATCAATTACAAATTATTCACAAATCAATATTATCATTACAAATATGTCAGTTACATTTACCCGACATTTATTCAATTTTCTCTTTCCTTTTAAAGAAATCGCGCATTCCCAGCTGATACTTACCTCCAGGGAACAAGCACTAAGTTAATGCCCTAGCAGACTTCTGCCTGCGATTACACTCCCGACCTCTCACAGGTCACAGGACAGCGCTGACCTCTCACAGGCCACAGGACAGCGCTGACCTCTCACAGGCCACAGGACCCCAAGTCCTACTTTCACAACCCCCCAAGGGTTGTTCTGCCTAACAGGCAATACTATGAGCTAGACGCAAAAGGGGGTTAAAGTCCCTTAACCCCACAAAGGTTAACTGGAAGAATTCGGCGTCTGCTCTTGTCCAAGCCATCCCCAAGTCTGATTTTAAAAAAATGTTATTCACTCAGTCACACAAAAACTGAGTTCACTCATATTCAACTCTCAGCGTTCTAGCCAATCCAAATCCAGTTCACTTACGTGGTGTCACACCATTATTTGATTCTTTCTTCTTCTTTTTTTTTAACACAGCTTTACAGCGTGGTCTAACACCACAAGTGCAGATACTCACGAAAACATTTATCCATATTTTTATCATCATCATCACATCAAATGCATGTTCCAATCCCGTTCATGACACACATCGAATCACTAATCATGCCACAGAGTATTGGCTTTTTTTTTTTTAAATTAAGATCTCTGTAAGCGTAGATGATTTCAGCCTGGTCTGACAACGGAGAAGGGTGTGAACAATATAGAACAGCGGCGATGCCATCAAGAGACAGGTTACAATTCTGAAACAATGAGGAAACATAATCAACTAAGGGCATGTACACCTATTGCTACCTAGAGTCCAACCTAGTCGAGAGTACACCGCTTTTTTACAGATCTCTCTTGAAATATAGGTACTTCCATTCAGTTAAGTCATTACTGAATTTGGGAAGGTTCTAGCTCTAATTGTTAAATTACAGGCGCAACTAAAACTTGCGTTCGTTTAAGGGTAACACACCAGCCTCCTTGTACGTCAAATCAGCTGAAGCCCATCGGTAAATCCTAATGCAATTTTAAAGGTTAACGAGTCAACACACACACACACACACACACACACACACACACACACACACACACACACACACAAGTGCGCACGCACGCCCGCACGCACGCACGCACACACACACACACACACACACACACACACACACACACACACACACACACACACACACACACACACACACACACAAGTGCGCACGCACGCCCGCACGCACGCACACACACACACACACACACACAGAGATTAGTCTTGGTCGTCGAGCTTGAATCTGAAGAAAGAAATAACCAGTTCAAGGTCACCACAGTTAAGCACACTCACATAAATATATGCACCCCCCACACAACACAAACACAAACTCGTACATTTTCAAAGACTTAGAGAGAGAGAGAGAGAGAGAGAGAGAGAGAGAGAGAGAGAGAGAGGAGAGAGAGAGAGAGAGAGAGAGAGAGAGATGCATGCACATATGCACACAACCCGCACGCACACACACACACACACACACACAACACACACACACACACACACACACACACACACACACATACACACACACACACGCGCGCGCGCGCGTTATAACAGGGCGTCGCTTTATATACATATGTGTCTGAAAAATGAGAAAATGTTAAAGCATCTCTTTCCAATTCTTTCCTGTCTCAACTGATAATACTAATTGTTTCAGTTCACATTCAAGTACGTTGCCTTTGCGTGCGCGCGCAGGTGCATGTGTGTGTGTGTGTGTGTGTGTGTGTGTGTGTGTGTGTGTGTGTGTGTGTGTGTGTGTGTGTGTGTGTGTGTGTGTGTGTGTGTGTGTGTGTGTGTGTGTGTGTGTGTGTGTGTGTGTGTGTGTGTGTGTGTGTTCAGTGCGTAGATCTGCTTCAGATTTGCGATTGGTATGACAATTTCAAGTCGGGTATGGATGAATCAGGTGTGTGACTGGCATAGTATAATAGCGACATTAACCACAAGCAAACTACCAGTTGTGGTCAACGTTGACAACCTGGAGCATTCTCTGTATCCCTCTGCCTGAAAACATAACTCAGTATCAAGAAACCCACTTTCAGCGTTACAGTGGTGGTTACTGTCTACCTGTCTACGTCAGGTGTTATGACGTCAATGACTGTCCAGATCATGAGGACGAAGAAATGTGTAACTATTTCATTTGCCCAGGACTTTACCAATGCCATGGTAGTGATCACACAATATGTGTGCACGTGCATCATCTATGTGACAGTCTGCCACAATGTCCACAGCATGATGATGAACTGATGTGTGACATGACGTGTCCTGAGTCATGTACGTGTTATGGTCTGACCTTCATCTGTAGACACACTTTCCACACCAGCTCTTTCCCACTTCTGCGCTACCTGGACGCCAAGGAGAGCGGGCTACAGCAGGCTGATGTTACAGACCATGTCATGTTGGTCCATCTGGGTGCTGGGGGCTGCCGTTGGAGCAATGTGTCTGTATTTAAACTGCCCAATCTTCACAGCTTGGATTTGAGTGACAACCTGCTGACCTATGTCAGCTTCAGAGATTGTGTAGGAACGCCGTATCTTCGAAGACTGAATTTGGCAGGGAATCTCATATCCAGAAATGTCTTTGATTTCATACGAAAACAGTTGCATTCATTGATTGTTATCATTTTTACCAGTTGAGTTTCAATCGCTTAAACTAGACGTCTCATCAGTGATGCTGCCGAACTTAACAGGTTTTGGATTATTTCAAAATGGAATAAGCTTTCTGTGGTGACACTGTATGTTTCGAAGTTCGCGTGTTTTAGATATGCACGGGTGTCTTGTGTTTTGAGTTTACACCAGACGTCATGAAAGGCATGATCAGTCCTACCCACGGACACGTGTTTTCAGACAACACTAAACTGTGTTGTTCAGCTGTGTTACTAGGCATGTTCACAGGTGAATGTTCATCCCCCCTCTGACGAACTGTCCTCCTGCAAAAACTTGTTGAAGTCAGGCAGTTACCGTCTGGCCCTTGGAGCATCTGCTGTGCCTGTAGTTTGTGGAAACGTTGGCAGTTTAATTTACCGTGTTTTTTATTTATTTATTTTTTTTTTTTTTTGTCCGAGGGGATTAAAGTCGGCTTTTCCGTGTTTATATTTCACGTCGATGTTTCTGAATTCCTGAAGGGAGTGTACTTCGCCTCCACTGCAGTGGCTGATCGTTTTTTTTTTTTTCGTTGTTTGTTTTTGTTTTTTCTTTTCTTCTTCTTCTTCTTCTTTTCTATTGTTCACCTCTGGAGAGAAACTGTGTGAAAACAGAGTACAGTTACAGTGTTATTGGGTTTTCAGCTTTTCTATCTTCTGACGTATCAGCTTTGCTCATTTGTCTGATTACGCTAGATCGATTTCTCGTGATCCGCTTTCCATTCAGTCAATTTCTGTTTGGGGCCACATCAGCTCACATAGCCTGTATCATCACATAGATAACCAGTCTTATCTTGGCGACTGTACCCTCAGCTTCCTGCAACATCGCACTGGCAGTTCTATCATCAGAAGGGTATTTGTATTCCATTGCCTGTTTCTGGAGCAGAGTTTGCTGGTCATGGTTAATCCTTCAGCACCATGATCATCCGCAACTCGGTCCTCTTTCTGTTGATAGCTGTGGGACAGTGGCTGATTTACTGGTCAGTAAGAGCTAATGCTGTGTCTGACTAGGGAACAGAGGCCAGGACCAAAAGCACAGCGAGTGTTAAGTCAAAATAAGTGGCAAGAGGCCTGTTAAATGCAATGTCCGACTTTCAGTGCTGGTTTCCTATGGGCATATGGGGTATGTTGTCAGAGAGGGGTGTCGTCACTCCAGGGGAGATAAATGTTGACATGGCCATGTTTGTGCTGCCACTCAATTCGGCGCTCAATCCGTGCCTCTATAATTTTATTATATTCTACGGAAAACGAGAAAAAGCGAAAGAGTTCCGTTTTAAGACGTTTCTCCATGCTTATCTAAAGAAAGATGCGTTGAAAGAGGGACCATTGTGAAACTATGACCCTGAAGTCCTTTGTGGCAACGGTGCCTCTGGTGGGGGGCTCCAGTTCCTCTTGGCTGATCGTTGACACACAGCGACAATGTCGACTGGAAGCTAGTAGTTGTTTGTACGCATGTTGACCGGAATTTTCTTAGATGAAATACTTTACATTTACGTTGTACATGTTGCCCGGACAAACCAGTGCATTTCCTGTTACTGCCTCTGTTCCGTTCAGTGAAGAATGGCTTGTTCTTGGTCCAATCAAAGATATACTGTTCTGGGCAAGTTTTGCCCAGATAATGCATTTTCTTCGCTCTGGTTAAGATGCCGTTTTTGTTTGTTTGTCTGTTTTTTGTTGTTCTTGTTGTTTGTTTTTGTTTATTTGATGGCGGTCCTGACTTTATTTGGCAGTTCTAGACATTTCAAAATGAATTACAAAAACAAGCACTGTTTCTGTCTTCTGATTACCCCCTGTCCCATCAGTGACATTGCCGCCATGCTGCTCATTCCGACTCCTCCTCCACATCCACAGCCTGGCATGTCCTGCTACAGCCCCGTCATCAGCATTCCACAGGGAGCAATCAATGTCAGGTCGTCATGAATTAACCCAACAGAAAACACACTGTACTGCTGTCGACTTACATTGGTGGTGTCCAGTGGTGCTTGTTCTTATCCAACATACGCAAAAAATCAACTACTAAGCCCCTTGCATGCATCAATGATTGCAGAGGGCGCCACCATATCCTTTCAATGACAGTCCCCATAACCTTGCTGATATCGGTGACTCCACACTAAATTCAAACAATATAAAGGTGTAAATAGTTGTAGCAGCAGTAGTGATGTGGTGACAGTGATAGGAATATCATCATCATCATCATCATCATCATCATCATCACCATCATCATCATCACGACCACGACCACGACCACAACCACGACCACCACCATCATCATCATCATCATCATCATCACCAACATCATCATCAACATCATCATCATCGTCATCATTAGTGGCAGTGGCATCAAAATTATAACAACAACAACATCATCATCATCAGCAGCAACAACAATGACAATAACAACAATCATAACAATAACAACATAATATGATAGTAATAATGACTATGATGACAATGGGTGGTATTTCAAAAGGTAAGCACAAGCTTCAAAAGACAGTAACCTCTTTTAGTCAATAGACAGGTCGAGTAGTAAAAAAGGGGCACTGTTGAACAACACTGTGCACATTTTCTGCCATCGGCCAGTCATTCAGCTGTATTTGCTGTAGACTCAAATTCGTAAATGTATCGCCGGATCCAAAGTCGTTTTGATTTCCAGTTAAAGATAGTAACACGCCTTGACGTAGGGCATACATTCCCAGAGCTTAAATTGTCACCGACGACAATATGTGCTGACGTCCATGGGACAGTGTCACCAGCACATTTTGTCACCAGCATGTATTGTCGCCGACTACTGTGTGGTTAGTCCTTCGGCACACGTTGTCGCCAGTCTTCATAGCAGACAGTTTAACTGTGAGATGATAATTATATTGCTACTGTTGTTGTTGCTACTGCTGTTGCTGCCAGTGATGCTACAGCAGATGATGATAATCGTGGTCACAACAAATACAAACCATCCTCCACCACCCACTACCACCACCATCATCATCATCATTATCATGATTATTGCAATCAGCAAGGAAAAAAGATCATGTGTGTGTGTGTGTGTGTGTGTGTGTGTGTGTGTGTGTGTGTGTGCGGGTGCATGCGTGCGTGCGAGCACAAAGAAAAAAAAAAAACTAGCACATGAGCGTGCGCGCGCGCGTGCACACACACACACACACACACGCGCGCGCGCGCGCGCGCGTGCACGCACACACATACACACACACACACACACACACGGAGTCACACAAGATGGCGGAAACAGTAAACAACTGAAGATCAGAGTCTGCTGAGATTTGAAAAAGACTGCCAAGAAAAATGACGAGACTGACAAGATCAAGAAGTCGGGGAGGCCAAAGTAACAACATGGCAAGTAAAAATCTTATGATGTGTCAGAAAAATCCTTCATGTTGTGAATTTTCGAAAAAAAAAAAAGATTCCATTCGAGAGGCGGAAAATGATGGGTATGACCGGAATGATCGGCATGAAAACAACAGGGAGGACAGGGTGAAGCACGTTTGTGTAATGACCAAGAACACGAGCAAGAACAAGCAAATGCAAATGAAGTAAAAGACCTTCACGCACTTAGTTTGAATTTCTGTGAACGGATCTGTCTACTTGAAAGCACAGTGGCGAAGCAAAACGAACTGCTGCTTAAATTCACCAGCATGGAAACGTCAAGTGAGACAAGGGCGACTGCTATTAACGTCCAAACACAGACAGCCTATACAAAGAATTCAGTCAATTGTGGGTCTCGTACCTATGCTGAGGCTCTCAAGGTCAGTCCTCAGATGCCGAGAAGAAAACATCAACGGGAAAAAAAAAAAAAAAGTCAAAATGGCTGTGAAAGCCGTTTCAAACAACGGAGTAAAAATCAATAACGCTGTCGAGAAAAAAGAACGATGACGCAATTATCAAAAACTTAACGTCAAATCGCAGCCCGACAAAGTTTGTCATACCTTGGAACATGAAGAGAATAAACATAAGCTTCCTAAGATCTCGATGCTGCCGCATGACTCCATTATGAAAGGTGTCAACGGGAACAGATTGGGCGTTCCTTCGGCTTCAGTGCAGATCTACACAAGGCCTTTTCTATAAAGGACATCCCAGGGGCGCATGAAAGTGGCCATGTCCTCAACTACAGAATCAGTGGACGCAATAATTGTTCACTGTGGAGAAAATAACGTGAAGAAGTCAGACCCAAAATTGTGCAGCAAAGCTTTCGTTCAATGCATTCAAGACATTTCCAGCAAACATCCAAAGACAAAGATCGTGATAAATAAAATCGTTCCTGTTCAGGATCCTGGTACTGAAGTTTGTCGTCAGCTCTTCAGTGCCTGATCACGACTGGCTTGTTCAAAATGGAGAAAATATTCTTCACAAGTCACGACAATCTTCTGAATACAACACTGAAGGACGGTCTACACCCGCAATACCAGAGAGGCCAGTGGCCTAGCAGGCAACCTGGGCAGACACGTACGACACTTCTTTTGGAGGAGACCAGGAAAACAGCCAGACGACCCCTGGTCATACCCACCCATGCAGCGTTGCCTGTCCCCAATGAGACAGCCCTTCTTTGCTGAAAGTCGACAGGGACGGTGGTGGAATATGTACGACTGCTTAACGGACTGGTACTGACACAGAACAAATAAACTGTGCAGTCTTCACATTACCGTCAGCCAGATACATTTGATGGACATCTAGTATTGTGGACTGTTGTACGCCTATTGACAGTTTTGAGTTTGTTCATACACGTATCTGATATTGTTCTAAACAATCACTTTATATCTGATATTGTTCTAAAACAGTCATTGCTTATTTTGTTGTTTTCTCTCTTCTCTTCTTTTTCCATACAGTTTTTGTTTTTGTTATGCTTTCGGGGTGTAGTTAGTTATTTAGAAATGTGTGTTAGCTCTGTCGGTGTCGTTTTGGAGACACGCCTGATAGATCACCTGATATGATTACCATTTTACAGTGGAATTCCAGATCAATAATTACAAATGAATCATATCTTATTCAGCACCTTGCTAAATTTAAGTATCACACTTTTAATATTGCAGTCTCTAAATGTGTGTAAAACAAAATTACCCAGATTGCCTAACTTTTATCATCCACCAGTATATAATCAAGTTTCTAATGCAAAAGAAAGAACAAGCGTTGCTATTTACATCCAGCAAGGCATTGATTATTCTTTATGTCCATCACCAGTTCCATCAGATCAACCAGACTTGTATTCTTTTGCGGCAAGTGTTAGAATTGATAACAAGAATGTTGTAAACGTTGTCTCCGTTTCTTTGCCAAAAGGACCGAATGATCGAAACACTGAGTGGCTACATTCGTTTAAAAATTGTAATGAAAAATGGCTGATTGGTGGAGACTTTAATGCCCACTCTCCATTCTGGGATAAAGACAGCTCAACTATAACCAGCAATCGCTTCATTGAAAATGTGGTGGACTCATCTTTGTGCTTGCTATATTATGGTAGCATCACTCGAATTCCAGATATTTCTACCCACAGAGCAAGTGCCCTTGACTTGTCTTTGATTTCTCCACAGTTAGCTTTTGACTGCATCTGGCAAACGTATCAAGACACTCTTGGAAATAATCACTTCTCGCCAAAGATGGAATAAAATAACAAATTTTCCAGTAGATAAAATACCCAAATACAATTACAAATTGCGGACTGGAATAAATTTTCATACATTCTTTCTCACGTTGATGCAGATGATGCTTTTGACAATGAAGATGATATAAATGTTTTGTATAGTAAATTGAATGAAATGATTCTCTCTGCCGCAAATGAAAACTATTTCTAAATGTAGAATCAATAGAAAAACAAATCGTACTGGAAATGTGTGGTGGACAAAAGATTAGGAAGAAGCCGTGAACAACAACAACAACAAATGAAAATATACAGCATACTTGAGGAAAAATCTGAGGAACTGAAAAAAAGAAAAACATCAAATGTGGACTGATTCAAGTGTACATTCCCATATGATAGAAAAGGCACACACGAAGAAATGAAGGAAGCCAAGGCATATTCAAACAGAGTTGTAGCCAAAGCCAAACGATTATATTGGTCATCTTTCTATGACAAGGAGGTTTCTCAACATAAAGAGTTTCAGAAAATGTGGAAAAAATTCGGGACGTGAAACATGGATTACATCTTCCTCAATGTCCTATTAAACTGGATAATAACAGCTTTCCAACTTCAGCGGAAAAGGCAGAAGCATTGCTGATATTTTTTCAATTTATGTTCAATATTCTCAAGGACAATGCGAATGGAAAGTCTTTCACCAGAATGTAGACAGCATCGAGAAGAGGAAGAAAAGAAATATCCGTATGATGAGCCACATGCAAATAGTGACCTTTTTGTCAATGCACCTATTACGATACATGGGTTGAATGATGTTGTTTCATTAAACTAACAAAACATCATCTGTAGGGTTAGACGCAATTTCAAATGATATGTTGAAACACTTACCAACTAATTTCATAAACATTTTGCAAACAATATTTCAAAAGATTTGGTCAGAGGGTATTATGCCACGAATATGGAAGCAGTCAGTAATAATTCCCATACTAAAACAAGGCAAATATGTAACAAAAATAGTTATTGACCAATAGCTTTAACCTCTCATGTTTCAAAACTAATGGAAAAAATAGTTATGAATAGACTGGTTTATTGTTGTGATAATATGATGTAATTCGACCCAATCAAGCCGGTTTTCGAACAGGAAGATCAGTCATTGATCACATAGTTAAAATAACAACACAAATTAAAAACCAATTTGCAAAACGAAAAAGCGTTTTAGCTACATTTTTTATGTCAAAAGAGCTTTCAATAGTGTTTGGCATTCCAGACTGTTATTCAAATGAAAAAAAACATAGGTCTATCTGGCAATCTTTATTATTATATCAGAGAATTTGTTCAAGGCAGAAAGTTACAAGTTAAAGTAGAAAATACGTACTCTGAGTTCAAATCATTACAAATGGGAATTCCGCAAGGTTCTGTGATAGCTCCAATGCTGTTCAACGTTTTACTCTGTGATCTTCCTAAACATATAAGTGAAAATATCACAGCTGTGCAGTATGCTGACGATCTGTACATATGGATGAATGCTTCAATAAGGAAAAATACTCCCAAAAGAACACTTACCTATTACAAGAAAATTTACCAATTTGAATTAGATAGGCCTGGTAGATACATGTTTCAGAATGGCCTATTATTTTTTCTTGTGAGAAAACATGTATGGTGTTATTTAACAATGGCGCCGAAACATGCGATCTGCCCTCTTTTAAAATGGATGCATTCACACTTGATTACAAACCTTTAGTTAAATTTTCTGGGAGTGATTTAACATCTAAACTAACGTGGAACTTTCATATTCAGTACCTTCTGAACAAAGCTAGAAAAACACTAAACCTTTTGAAAATTATCAGTAAACAAAGTTGGTGTCAGGATATAAACACTTTAAAACATTAGCTACATCACTAATCCGATCAAAATTATGTTATGCACAAGAGGCTTTCTTCAGTGCCCCTAAACACATGTTGCAAAAGCTGTAAAGCATAGATAGTAAAGCCTATAAGTTATGTCTTGGTCTTCCGTTCCATGCTTCAACTTACCGAACTTATAAGGAAATTAATATTTTACCATTAGACGAACATAGAAAGCTTACATTTGCCAAATATGTAATGAAATGTTCAACGCTCACAGGTGTGAAGGAAAATGAGATTGCTATAAAACCTAAATCTCATTATCCAAAATGAGCTCAGACTATTTTCATCATATTCTACCATTGGCTCTTGTACAGAAAATCTTCTGAAAGAGTCAACAGTGAGTTCGGAGACATTAGCGAAGGTGGTCTTGATTTCTCCTCCAGCTTGGGAAAGAAACAGGGCACATTTTGATCTTGATCACACTTATGTGAGCAAAACTGACCAACCAAATATTGTATCTTATTCTGTAAAGATGCATTTACAAGAGAAATATCCTCAACATCTTAAAGCTTACACAGATGGTTAAGTATTGTCTAATACTCAGTCAGATTCTGCTTTTGTTATACCATCACAAAAGGCTGAAAAGATATACACCCTTTGGAAAAGGCAGATCAATATTTGTCGCCGAAATGACAGCTATTATTATGGCTTTGTCAGACTTGCCACAATCAATATTTAAAGTAGTTATTTGTGTGGATTCAATGTCTGTTCTGCAAACCATAAAATTTCCAAATACCGTTTCGAACAACTTCCCTGTAAACGAAATATGTCATCTTATTCATGTTTTTAATATGTAAAAGAAACTGATGTCAACTTCTGTTCGATTCCATCGCATTGTGGTATTTGGGGTAATGAGCTAGCTGATATATGTGCAAAGAGAGGAGCCCAGAAATGAAAAGTGTGCCACGGTATTGAATATATCCTTTTCTTTACCTGAAGTCAATCAGTTATTAAAGCAAACCGTCTGGTGCCAATTCAGAAAACACTATAAAAACACGTTGCTTAGTGTGGCTGATAAAAACACTTCTTATTATGAACATGTAAACAGCTTTCCTCATTTAAAAGTGAAAAATATGTACCTGTACAGATATTTCATTTCAGTGTTTTATAAATTAAAACTTGATGCCTTAAAAACTAAATATACAAACGATCAAGATGTATTTGTGGAGAACGGAAAATAACCAGCAAACATCTACTGTTTGACTGTTTACCTCTTCTAGCTCACTTACCACCATTATCAGGCATGTCATTGTGTGATGTCTTTTCAGATTTAAAGCTTGCCTTCAATGTTGTTTTCTCTTTAATTTGTAGTCCAGTTAAGCATTTGCTTTAAGATTATTTGCAGGTATATTGTAGGGATGCTTAGAGGGACATATATATGCACATAGATAACAACATTATGCATACACTTACATAGTCACAGACATTTATGCATCTCTCTCTCTCTCTCTCTCTCTCTCTCTCTCTCTCTCTCTCTCTCTCTCTCTCTCCGTCTAATATCACACATATGAAAAGACGTAAAACTGAAGTACTACTACTACTACTACTACTACTACTACTACTACTACTACTACTACTACTACACACACACACACACCACACACACGTGTTGCAGCATACATTGTTATTGTCTTTTTACGTTTTTTAGTTTTACAAAAACAGTTTAATTGCACTGCTATATGACTGCAATATACTGTATATAACATTTTGAGCATGTACAATCTCAAATTAGGAAACGAAGCAATAAATACAAAGTTCATAACATGAATCTGAAGGAAACAAAATAACAAATATCTAACCAGATGTAATAATAATCATGAACGGAAGAAAAGAAAAAAAAGCCGGGGTAAATGATCTAGTAAGCTGCAAATCAATTTACAGCCCACAAACATCACATCGTCATCAATAAATATGAGACCAAAACCACAGCTAGTTTTGTGACTTCCCTACTCACAGATACACAAAAGATCAGATTTACAACAAACAAAAAAATTGTACAATCTCAGGAGCGATTGTATTTCAGCTGCATAATCGCACTTTCCAGGTCAGTGATACAACAATGGAAACTTTTTTTTTGTAGTAGAGAATTCATTTGCCCTTTCCTTCATTTTCTAAACCAGCCAGAGAAAAAAAATGAGAAAGTTGTTTCGTTTTCGGAGTCAACTCAGAACTATTCACATTACATATACGCCACAGTGAAAAGAAAATTGGTGGATATTCCAAGGACTGCAACACAAACATACTGCCTGCGGTTCATTTTTCTGGTTTGGGTGACGCTTAGGGACTACTGCGCTGCCATGATAACAGTACGGCAACCACACGTGTCGCTGAGCTTTGGAAGGAGGCTGGCCAGTAACATTTCTGAGTGTCGTCTGGTTTGCTGTGCACTTACGCGACTGAAACTTGAGCGGGCACTCGAACGGTCGATTCGAATGAAAGGGAGCTTGATCCATCTGAAGATGAGATGGACGAACCGCTCGTTCACGTTCAAGAAATCCATGTGTGTGTGTGTGTGTGTGTGTGTGTGTGTGTGTTTCATTGTAGGGACAGGTTGGTATCATGTCAGCATTTTGCAGGTGCAAAAGAAATGTTCATTCTCATTCGGGGTTCTGAGTTCCTGCATGAGAAAAGGACCAAAATCTGAGTGCTCCAAATGGAAAGTGTAGCTTGACAGGCAGTGAGTGCAATCCACCCACGATTTGCTGTCTCGCAACATCTGCAAAGATGCATTTTTGGTCCCAATGTACCCAGGTCTGTTCTATCAAGTCTCAGCAATGTCAACCCACAGAGGACAATTGTTTTCCAGTCATTTCGAAACTACCTATCAGAGCCGTTCCCTGCTCTGCTGCTAGGTCTCTTTGCTAGAGTGTATATTTGTGTCGCTGCGTGTGTAATAATTGTGACTAAGTGATTTTTTGTTATCATATAAATATTGTTTTTCATGGTTTTTTTTCAGCATTAGTCAGAGTGTGCTCACGCTCCTGAGCAAGCACTATCAGACTGAGGGCTGGTTCTCCAGTAAAAAGGAGTGGAGGAAGAAAAAAAAGTAACACATGAAGCCTGAAGTTTGAAGACACTTATGCTATCAAGAAATTTATAAGCAATTATGCAGAAGATCATGCAGTCAGTCTTCCTGGCCGTGTCCCTGGATTTCAAGAGAGAAGATATTCGCCTCCTGCCTTCAGCGGCATCTACCGACTGTGCGCTGATAATGCAGCTCAAGCTGGACTACAAGTTGTTGGTGCTTCCACGTTCCGGGCAACTGTGGCTGGAGTTGTGCCCATACGTTGTTGTAGCTAACCCCCTGACAGATTTGTGTTGGAGGTGTCAGCGGAATAATGCTAGGATTTTCAGGGGAGTTTTTCTTTCTCACGAGAGCTTCTCCTGGAGCAAGAACGGCACATCAGCCATGTAGATGGTGAACGCCAGCTGTATTGCCAAAGGAAAGCTGAGGCAAAAGCTGTGGTTCAGCAGCATGGACAGCAACGACTGCAACAAACTCCATTAAACTCAGAGAATTTTACCATGCACTATTTGTTTGATTTTGCACAAGTGCATTATCCCATCATGGCGGCACAAAAACACGACCCCGACACACACACACGCACGCACGCACGCACGCACGCACGCACGCACACACTCGCTCTCTCTCTCTCTCTCTCTCTCTCTCTCTCTCTCTCTCTCTCTCTCTCTCTCTCTCTCTCTCTCTCTCTCTGTCTCTCTCTGCACCTAAGCAGAATTGAAATTGGCAAAAGTTTGTTTTGGACAGAACCAATCCTACTGATACAATCAATGACCTGTATTGTCATTAAATATCGGTTCTTCTGATCCCACTATTTTTTTTTTCTGAAAGATAAACCATCACTGACAAACTGGCAACACGAAATTAACCATTATGCTGACAAAGCCGCTGCTGCTGTGGTTGTGGATGAGGCTTTTGATGTTGGAGCGACTTCTGTTTCCATTGTTATCATTTTCCACGGTAGGGTTAGTCAGAACTGTTTATTTAATGATCATCTGTATTGTTACATCCACATGACATTAGAATCCAAACTGACATTCCACGACAATACCTTAATGTTTTTTTCTTCCACTCCCATACAGCATACTATGCAAAGACTTCAGAATTATTAGTGCGAACAAAAGAACAACCCGACACAGTATCAGAAAGAGACCCAGTTAAAAGTATGACAACATTGGGGATATATCTTGATTTACAGAGTATCTCTCTCTCTCTCTCTCTCTCTCTCTCTCTCTCTCTCTCTCTCTCTCTCTCTCTGCACGTGAGGGTGCGTGAGCTTTGTGTATGCGCGCGCGCGCGCACGTG
This sequence comes from Conus betulinus, assembly GCA_016801955.1. NCBI lineage: Eukaryota > Metazoa > Mollusca > Gastropoda > Neogastropoda > Conidae > Conus > Conus betulinus. The sequence goes on along the minus strand of JADBJO010024057.1, from coordinate 6,819 downwards.
TGTGTGTGTGTGTGTGTGTGTGTGTGTGTGTGTGTGTGTGTGTGTGTGCGAGCGTGTGCGTGCGCGCGCGCGCGCGCGCGTGTGTGTGTGTGTGTGTGTGTGTGTGTGTGTGTGTGTGTGTGTGTGTGTGTGTGTGTGTGTGTGTGTGTGTGTGTGTGTGTGTGTGTGTGTGTGTGTGTGTGTGTGTGTGTGTGTGTGTGTGTGTGTGTGCATGAGTGTGTCTGTTTGGATGTGTATGTGTGTATGTGTGTGTATGTGTCTGTGTATCTGTGTGTATGGGCGTATGTATGTATCTAGTATCTGATGGACTGGGGGGGGGGGGGGGGGGGGGGGGGGGGAGAGAGAGAGAGAGAGAGAGAGAGAGAGAGAGCAGGGTTAATTTATGACATGTTCCCCCTGACGTGTTTCTGACTGGTGATAGTGAGGTACATTCTTTGTTGTGAGAGTATGTGGATGACAATGCATAAGCCAATGTGTGCGTGCATGCGTGCATGCGTGTGTGTGTGTGTGTGTGTGTGTGTGTGTGTGTGTGTGTGTGTGTGTGTGTGTGTGTGTTGTGTTTGTGTGTGTGTGTGTGTGTGTGTGTGTGTGCGTGCGTGCGTGCGTGCGTGCGTGCGTGCGTGCGTGCGTGTGTGTGTGTGTGTGTGTGTGTGTGTGTGTGTGTGTGTGTGTGTGTGTGTGTCTGTCTGTCTGTCTGTCTGTCTGTCTGTCGGTGTCTATGTCTATTTGTGTCCATGTGTGTATGAAAGCACATGCAGTCTTGCTTTACCATAAGAGCACCAAGTGGAAGTGCATGACCCTAATAAAATATAAGTCATTATGTGATCTGGTTGTGCAAATTTTATGAGGTTAAAATATTTTTGGGATCTAGATGGACCGTCTTTACCGTCAGCTTTCATGTACTAAATGCTTGCTTTTGCTTTGAGTTGAAGACGGTGTTCTACATGATGTTTCACATGATTTCCTGATTTCCCTTCAACAAATGCTCACGGGTGTTTTCAGTGTGGCATTTCTTTGCAAAAAAGATGTGATTTGCAATAAAGAGAAGTTTCTCGTTACCCGTAAGAAAAGGCCTTTCTTCAGTTGAATAACAACTAGATATCAAGGACGGGCTTTATTCATTTACAAGCAGATGCACAGTTGCTGCATTCAAGATACTCTAATAGTAAAAGAGAAGGAATATATTGGCCGGACAAAAGCTGTTTAGAAAATTTAGACACTGTGTGCAAGACACGGGGGAAGAAGGGGAAAGGGAGAGTGGAAAGAGAAAGTGGCGAGGATGAAGGATATAGCAGGCTTGAAAATGTCAACACTGCGGTTGCGTCACTTTCTGTGTGCGAATTTGTGCAAGTATTTATCACAACATTGAGACCAGAGCATAATCAGTTATTCCAGTATTGCGGCATCAGAAGCACTTCTGGGTCAGTGATTATGATCCTCTCCGAAAGAAAAACAATGGACCTGATATAACCAGATAACTGCAGGTTATAACTGGAACCATTCAAAGCACCAGATATTCATTCATTTAAAAGAGAAATTCGTCAGCGAGCATCGTGATGTTCACCTTCGTTATTTGTACTATGACACTGTGTATCTAATAACGAAGACCGTCATTCCAAGGTTAAAATCCCAGCATCCCTAAATTATAAGTTTTTCTTTTTATATAACTTAGGGTTTATATCAAGAAAACTGAATGTGCAATGAAACATAGTGATCAGCTAACACGACGAAAAAGCAGAAGAGAGCACACAAAAACAGAGTGTGAAGTCACGCACTTTTAATGCACGACACAAAACAAGACAGGAAATTTTCGGCAATAAGCTTTCCTCAGCGACAAAACAATAAAAATGTACAGACATTAACATGGACAGGGAGGGGAAGGTGGTGAGAGGGGGGAAGAGTGTGATTGTGTGTAGTGGGTGTGTTGCATATGAAAGAAATGAACAAGAGAAAACACAATAAATGAAATACAATATGCACCAAAAAACATTGTAAACGACAAGGGGACGGGGGGGGGGGGGGGGGGGGGGGGGTGGCGAGAAGAGGGTCAGCCATCTTAAAGCACCGGACCCAAGTCGGACCCTAGGGTAGGTTGCCCTACCCAAGCACCAAGGGGTGATAGGGAAAAACAGGGGTGGGGTGGGGGTTACAATGGAGAGTAAATGAGTAAATATACGAACAAGGCATACATTAAAACACTTGGGTAAAGAATAGGGAGGTAGGTGGTGCTATGGTGGCGCAACAGAAAAAGGCAAAAATTAGAGCATCAACGCAAAAGATAGATCTAATTTTTGCCTTTTTCTGTTGCGCCACCATAGCACCACCTACCTCCCTATTCTTTACCCAAGTGTTTTAATGTATGCCTTGTTCGTATATTTACTCAGATTTTGAAACTTTATGTGATGATAGTCTAGTGTGCCTGTGTGTGTTTTCTTCTCAAGTGTGCCATTTGGCGTTACGGTGAATAGTTTTGATGAGAAGTTGCAAGATGAATATTTCGCGAGGCACACCGGACATTAACACGGGATTTTAATACTGCCTGTGTTATTATTTGGACTAGCATGAGTTCATCTATTTCAAAATATTTCACAAACAAAGTGAATAGTTACAAGCGTAAGCCGTCCTCTACGTCCTCAGACAGCTGTGCTAGTCCAACAGAATCCTACCCTCCTGATAGCAAGAAGCAGGAAACGAAAAAAACAGAAAAAACAGAGCTGAGCCCAGACTGCAGTTTAGACATGGAGGAACTGAAAACAAACTTAGAATGTATAAAGGAAAAATTAACGTTCATGTATACTATGAAAGATGACATCCAAGCTCTCAGAGAAGAGATATCAAAAATCTCGGACACTATGACCCGTAGGGTGGACATTTTGGAGGGGACGCTATTTGAACTTCAGCAAGATAAGGACAGGCTGGCGGAGGATGTGAAACAGCTGAAGAGGGACAATACTTCGCTGCGCTCCCAACTGGAAACGGCCAGGAGGGAGAATCGAGACCCTGACGGTAGCCCAGAACGACATGGAGCAGCACGGTCGTTTGTGGAACGTGAGGGTGCACGGGATCAAGGAGGGACAGCGGCCTGGAACGGAGACGGTGGCAGACTGCATTCAAAAATGTGGACGACGTTTTTACCAAGAAAATGGGTGTGTCTCTGTGCGTTCTGAGGACATTGAGATCGCTCATCGTGCAGGGAGACCGAGGGGAACGACGGTGGACGGGGACCACAGCAAACCAAGACCCATTCTTCTTCGTTTTTCTCTCCAGGCAAAAAAAAAGTCTGAAGTTATACACAGTAGAAAGAAACTTAAACAAACTGGCATATCAGTCAACGAGGACTTGACCATGGCGAACTATAAACTTTTTAAAGCAAGCAGCCAACCATTCTGCAATAATGTCAGCCTGGTCAACCAACGGAAAACTTATCGCGAAGCTGAAGAATGGTGTCACCACGCGACTGACAGTAGGTACTGACCTTAATCAACAGATACAATCAAAAACGAATCTTTAAAAAATCCATACAACCTTACATACAGATGGACAAATAGACTCTCTCTCTCTCTCTCTCTCTCTCTCTCTCTCTCTCTCTCTCTTTGTCTACAAATACACACGCGCGCGCAGCAGATACGCACGCATTGTCAGCATAGAGCATGTTTGTAGGTATTTTGATGTACCTGTGGGCGCCGTAGTTTGTGTCAGTACATTTCGTTATAGATGATGCATTGGGGTAGGGGGAGGGGGAGGGGGGGGGGGGGGGGGGGGGGGGGGGGAAATCAAATCACTGTGTATATCTTTAAGGTGACTCATAGAAGAATTTCCTTCCCAACCCTCCAGTCTTAATTTTTATGTCTTTACACTGTAAGTTGGCTGGGGACACTAGAATGATTCCGTTTTGATTCCTCTAATCTGTGGTTGGTTTAAATCGGTAAACTTTTCTGTTTATTCATGTATTTTCCATCGGTGACTTATGTGCACTGGTGTTTGCCAGCAGATAGGTATGTGTCTATATTTTGACATGATTCTGACTAGTGCCAGTCTTCTACCACAGTTTAAGAACACAACGAGCTCGGACACACACGTGCGCGCGCGCGCGCGATCGCACGCAGGCAGGGCACACACATGCAGGCACGCAGGCACACACATGCACACTGACTTGATCAGATTTTTTGGTGTATATATATATATATTTTTTTTTTTTTCTAAAGGTTTTCAAGAAGTGTCCAGCAAAGGTTGTTATTGTTGTTGTTGTTGTTTGTTGTTTTTTTCTAAATCTTTATGTTTCTGATTTTAAGGTAATCTGTTGCATTCCATGTTGGAAACTTTGTCATCGGTTTGTGTCTTTTTCAGTTGTAAATATGTTAGACTATGTCATGCAAAATAGTCTAAGATTACCTTTGATTACATCAGTCAGATATGTAAATTATGAACCTATTTACTTTTTTCCAGTTGCTCTTTGTCTCTGCCTGTCTGTCTGTCTGTCTGTCTGTCTGTCTCTCTCTCTCTCTCTCTCTCTCTCTCTCTCTCTCTCTCTCTCTCTCTCTCTTGGTCATCTCTCATGGAAATGGTTGTCCTGTTTAAATATTAGTTGAGAATAGTCCTTCTCGCTTTGAGCGAGGGCAGCATTTTTCTTTCTTTCTCTTTTTTTACGTTTTTTTTTTTTTTTTTTTTTTTTTTTTTTTTTTTTTTTTTTTTTATGTGATGCTCTAGATGGTTATGTGATTTCTCTTAGATGTGTATGTGTATGATGAATACATTTGGGAACGGCAATGTGAGACTAGGACTATGATAGAGTCGGAGTGCGCTCGCGCGCGCGCGCGCGCACTCGCTCATTCGCTCGCTCACTCGCTCGCTCGCACTCGCGCTCGCACTCACAGATGTAAATGAAAATTTGGTCAAATAGATGCATAGGGTTTTGCATGTGACAGGGAAGAGTTGGGGGTTTTGTCTGTTTGTTTGTTGTGTTGTTTTGTTTGTTTGTTTTAGTTTGTTTTTTTTTCCTCGTCCTCTGTCTGTGTGTCTGTCTGTCTCTCTGTCTCTCTCTCTCTCTCTCTCTCTCTCTTCCTCCCTCTCTCTCTCTCCCTCTCTTCAGTCCTTTTTGTAGTTGGAAATCATACTACAGTTGGGGGGGGGGGGGGGGGGGGAGACACGATAGATGTGCTGATGCGCGAACGGATACACGCACGCGCGCGCGTGCTCGTCCCCCGCCCCTCCCCCGCACACACGCGCACACTCTCTCTCTCTTTCCCTCTCTCTCTCACACACACGCACGCGCGCGTGCGCGCGCGCGCATGCACACACGCACACACTGATTTGATCAGATTTTGGTGGTTTTCTGAACGGTTTTCAAGAAGTGTCCAGAACAATGGTTCTGTTGTTGTTGTTGTTTTCTCCTTAAGGAGGCTTCTGATTTAAGGTAATCTGTTGCATATCCATATTGGAAACTTTGTCATTGGTTTGTATCTTTTTCAGCTATAAATATGTTATTTAGATTATGTCATGCAAAACGGTCTACGATTACCTTTGAATACATCTGTCAGATATGTAAATTATGAACCTGTTATCCCTTTTTCGGTTGCTCTCTGTCTCTGTCTGTCTGTCTCTCTATTTCTCTCTTGGTAACCTCTCATGGAAATGGTCGTTATGTTTAAATATCAGTTGAGAATAGCCCTTCTCACTATGAGCGAGGGCGGCATTTTTCTTTACTTCGCTTTTTTTTCACGTAATGTTTTGATGTTCTAGACAGTTAGCTGATTTCTTTCAGATGTGTATGTGTTTGACGAATGTATAAAATAAGAACAACCATATGAGATTGGGATTGTGATAAAGTTGGAACACACAACGCGTGCGCGTGCGCACACACACATACACACGCAGATGTAAATTGAATTTGATCAAATGAATCAATTAGGTTTACATGTGACAGGGAAGAGGAGTCTTTTTTTTTTTTTTTTTTTTTTTTTTACCCTTGCCTTTCTCTCTCCTGTTTCTGTCTCTCTCTCTCTCTCTCTCTCTCTCTCTCTCTCTCTTTTTTTTTTTTTTTTTTTTTTTTTTTTTTTTTTAACCTGTACTTGTGTTCATCAATTTAATCTGAGCAATTTTTTTCCAATTCCCCTCATCCCACTCCTTCTCCCATCTATCTCGTCTTTTCTGTATTCCGCCACTACATCCTTGTCCCACAACCTGTTCCCCCCCCCCCCCCCCCCCCCCCCCCCCCCTACATTTGATACGCTGCTTCTGTAAAACAGTTTATTCTCCGTTGTTGGTGTGATTTTGACAGGTCAAGAGAGTTTTTTTTTTTTTTTTTTTTTTTTTTTTTTTTTATGCGTGAAACTTTTCGTGTACTTCCCCCCCCCTCCCCCCCCCCCCCCCCCCCCACCCCACTAATGGGAGGTGTTTTATTTTGTAATGTGTCTTGTTTGTAGTTGGAAGTCATACCACAGTTTGGGGGGGGGGGCGGGGGGGGGGGGGGGGGGGGCAGGATAGATGTGTTCGTGCGCGGGCGGGTGCGCTCTCTCTCTCTCTCTCTCTCTCTCTCTCTCTCTCTCACACACACACACACACACACACACACACACACACACACACACACACACACATACACACGCGCGCGCGCGCGCAATCATATATAATTTGAATCCATATATATATTTTTCCCCCAGCTTCATGGTGTGTATTGATTATTAGCATGTTTTCTTCAAATGTATTTTTGTAGTGATTTTTGTGATGATTTTGTCTAGTCCATGTCGAAATTGCTGTTTTGTGTATTTCTTTTGTTACAAGTATGGGATGCAGATTGCTTTACATAAAATGGTCCACGAT
>JADBJO010024056.1:0-15000 GCA_016801955.1 Conus betulinus | reverse complement strand
TTTGTGTTTGTTACTATGTTAAGGCCTTGGCAGCTCTGAGTATAAATATTCTATGTGGATTTTATGCATGGTAAGAGTTCTTTGTGTGTGGGCTGCAGGACGTTGTTTTGCACTTGTAGATGGATAACGTGCGTGGTGAATGTTCCTTCTCAGGTGGTTGCGGAGGGCAGATCGGACAGCAATCCCTTCAAGACATGGCCTGACCCTCCCAATGAGGACGACTGTATTCTGACCACCCTGCAGACTGTGTGCCTGGGCTGGGCAGCACCAAGCCAGCAGCTGCTGGAAAGGTTCAAAAGTATGGCACCAGTTTTGTCTCCAGGTGTACCGTTTTAAGTCAAAGAGGGATAGTTTCAAGATTTTTTTTTTTTTGTTTTTGAGGAATACATTTTTTTTTTAAGTATATATAGAGAAATGAAGCTTACAAAATGTTGACATCACATTGCTTTCAGTTCGGCATGTTCTTTCCCCACAGGTTTAAATGGAATCAAGTCATCACTTTGTCATGTTCTTTTTTCCAGGTTTGCATGGAATCTGCTTTGCCAGTCAACAGGTAAGCATCCAGACTAATTATGACTGATTTGTTTTGTTTGTTTTTTGTTTTGACCCTACAGTTTTTTTGGGTTTTTTTATGGTGTTACTATGGAACAATATAGATTCTATTCATTGTATGAGAAAATGTTTTAAATACAACAATAGAAACAGTTTTTAGGATGTCAGTAACATTTCCAAATTAAAATGATTGATGAGGAAAAAATATCTACTTTGATGCACTCATGCTAGAATTGTTTGTCTGATATGAAAGCAATTTGCTGTTTTGAAGTGATTTTAAGATACTGTGTTGAGGAAGGCCAGAACAAAAAAAAAAAAAGAAAGAAAGAAAAAAGAAAAATTACCAAATAGTGACTACAGAAGCACTGCATGATTGATTACAATAATGCTACATGCTTCAAAATCGAAAGGATTACCATAGCATTTTGCTCAACTAATTGCAATTAATATATAAATTGACAGAAGTTAAATGAAAGTCAATCGCAATAGAGGGAACTAATAGAATAAGTTATGACCATTAAAAAAAAAGTTGGTCGTAACAGGTAACTGATACAGTGTAGTAAATCACTTGACAAAAAGCAGATGGTTTCTAAAATCTGCTAACTCACTGCCTAATGCAAATAAATGGGGGGTGTTGGTGTATATATGTGTGATATGTGTGTCAGCCTCAAACATTTGATCTTTTTGAATGTTTCTCACATTTATACAGCTTGAAATTAATTTTATAAGTGTTGCCTTCATATTATGTCCTTAACTTTTCTTGCTCTTTGGTGTCTGTTAAATACCATCATGTCTGCTCTTTGATGTAAGTTAAATACCATCATGTCTTCCTTGCCTACCCCAATTCTTTGGTGTTGCTTATATACGATCTTGTCTTTGCCTAATCCTGTCCGTTTCGTTTCTCCTTGAGGGACGCTTTTCCCATGTTTGCTGTTATCTCTCGTCCCCTCGTCGGAAGCTGATGTCATTTGTGTTTCTATTTCTCGTCCCCTCGTCGGAAGCTGATGTCATTTGTGTTTCTATTTCTCGTCCCATCGTCGGAAGCTGTTGTCATCTGGTTTTCTATTTCTCGTCCTCATGTCGGAAACTGTTCTCGGTTTCACTTTAGTTTCTCGGAAAAAAATCTGAAATGAAGCAGGGAAGAGAAAACAGCCAATAACAAAACGAGTAGGGTAACTCTTGCTCCCCCATTATGCAGGAAACACACGTCCATAACTCCAAACGAATGCTGCTTACGACACTGAATCGCCTTGCAGAAATGACAACACAGAGCACACAGAACAAAAACAAGGAGACATCCCCTTTTGTTTCTCGTTCTCTCGTTGGAAGCTATTTTCATCTTTGCTTCTGTATCTTGTTCCTATGTTGGAAGCTATGTTCATTCCAATTTCTCGTCCCGGTATTGGAAGCTGTTTCCATTTTTTACTTCTATCTCTGGACCCCTTGATGGACGCTTTTCTCATTTTTACTTCTATTTTCTCATCCACTTGACAGAAACTGTTCACATTTTTATTCATATCTATTGTGTCCACGTATAGGAAGCTGTTTCCCCATTGACTTCTTTTAAATCCCCTCGCTCTTAGTTCTAGTTCTCGCCCCTTTACCGGAAACCGTTCTCAAAGTTTCCTTCCACTTTTCGCCAGGTCGGAAGCTGTATATATATTTTGCTTCTAGCATTTGTCCCTATCTCGGAAGCTGTTCTAAAATTTTCCCCTTTTTTTTTCCAAGCCCTCTTGTCTGAGACTGTTCTCATTTCCACTTGTATCTTTAGTCCCCCTGTCAGTAGCAGTCCTAATCTCTACTTTCGTTTCTTGTACATACGGTTCAGGGTTTCTTCTGTTGTTTTTCAAACATGTTTTTCTTTTTCTTATTGGAAGCTGTTTTTTTTTTATCTTATATCTTCTTTCCTCTTTCCCTTGTCGAAGGTGTTGTCATGTTTACTTCTGTTTCTTTCGTGCAGCTGCTGAGAGATGGGGTCATTCGTGGGTCACATTGATGAGGGCATTTTCTTCATCCTCCTGGCCACGTGGTGGATAGTCAACGCTTGCTGGCACTATCTTGAGGTCAGTTCTCTCTCAACGCCAGTCTGCCTATCTGCCTGTCTGTCTGTCTGTCTGCCTGTCTGTTTGATCGTATATCTTACCATAATTGCTTTTTTTTCTTCATAAGTTTCTAAATCTTTCCAGTCTACGTGACCAGAGCAAAAAGATGTAAAGCTGGATTTTTGATGAGATTTTTTGTTTTACTTTGCAAGCTTAGATACCAGTTCACACACACACACACACACACACACACACACACACACACACACACACACACACGCACACACACACACACATACTCTCTCTCTCTCTCTCTCTCTCTCTCTCTCTCTCTCTCTTCCCTCTCTCACGCACTCACACACATACACACACACAGACAGTCACTCAAACACACACACACACACACACACGCGCGCGCGCGCGCACACACACTGTTTCTCTCTTTCACCCACTCACACACACACACACACACACACACACACACACACACACACACACACACACACACACACACTGTCTCTCAACATTTTTTGCTGTTTGAGATTTCGTTGTGTTTAATGTGACAAACTGCTGTCAATACAACTGCCACACATTCGACATCTCCCACACTAGAAAAAAAAACAAACATACATACACAACAACTGCATTTCAGTCACAGCACAGTGGCAGACCTATGGTGCCAAGAATGAGCTACAGCGTCCGTTGCAAGAGAGAGATTCCAGTGGACATCATCGGCAAGATCGTGTTCCCCGTAGGGGGTAGGTGACGGTGTACAACTGATAGTCTGTCTGTCTTTCTGAATCCACAACAAAACATCAACATTAACACCATCTTCTCTTCATTCTTGTTGCTGTGGTTGTCGTAGCTTTCCTTCTTCCTCTGTTTCTCCTTCTTGCATTTTATGTTTTCCTTCTCCCATCCTTTTCTTCTTTTTCTTCTTCGTTTTCCTTCCTCCTCCCCCCCCCCCCCCCCCCCCCCCCCCCCCCCCCCCCTGCTTTTAAGCGCCACTGCTCTGAAATTACTCTTTAAACAACAACAATGAACACATTTTAAAGTTCTCTTTTTGTTCAATTCAAGCCGCTTAGTCGATGACAGGCTAACACATTTTTTGTCTTTGTGGGGTAGGCAGAAACTGTAAGTGTTACAAACCTAAAAGAAAAAAAAGATCAAAGATGTTACATGCGTATACAGCCTCTTTTTCTGTTTTACGTTTTGTTTGGGACTGTGTGTCCATTAAACCTGTCTTTTAGGACTTGTCTACAACTCACGCATGACAGCCGATAAGGGGATGAAAGAGAACCATTTCTGCGCGACATAGAAATGCAGGAACACACAATTCTGGACTTTTTTTTTTAATGTGTTCCTGAAATCCTTGGGGATAGACTCTTTCGTTTGTGTGTGTGTGTGTGTGTGTGTACGTGTGTGTGTGTGTGTGTGTGTGTGTAGCAATGTAAGAAGTCCAATAAAATAAGACTTTGATCACTTCACTTGTTTGCAAAACATTTTTTGTTCCTGTCCAAAGAAGTATGTTTATTTATTTATTCATTAAGTGTAATTCTTTCGTAGAGGGGACAGGAATAGTATCTTTGTAATCAGTCGGAATCTCTTTGCTCGTGCTGGAGGCATTAACTCCTTCCTGTTGGTTTGACTGGTTTTGCGTCCATCTCCTGTTCAATGGTTGGCCGACTGTTCGCCACACATCACAGTTGATGTGTCAGATTTTCAAGTTTGAAGTACACACTCAGTTTACGGCTTGAGGGCAAAGCCAGTGTGCAGGCAGTAGGTCGCCCTCAGTGAATAGCGAACAACAGGAAATTCGCAGATGTCCTTATCTGAGAGGGCGGCCCAGCCAGCTGAACAGTTCTCTCGTTCAGAAGAGGTCAGTTGCCCACACGTGCTAACAGGAGACTTACAAAGGCGAGAAGTGGGAAAACGAAGAGATCTTTCCTCTGTACCTCTGTGCCATGTTCGTCTAATATCACATAATTTTGTGAAAAGACATAAAATGAGAGTACCGCTACAATTTTGCCATGTCTCACAAACATCTGAACATCTTCTGTTGTATATGGAACTTCAAATTTGACCGCTTCCGAATCCCACCCCTTTTTCCATCCCATCCTATACTAGGTATGTGTTCATGCATATTTTTGTGTGGGTAAATTTGTCATGAAGCTTACTACTAATGTGTAGTTAATATACGTGGTCATTTAACAGAAATGACCAGTAAAAATAAGAAAAAAAGATGAGACAAATGTAAATTATACGGAAACTGACATTCAAGCACAGAGACGAGAATATGGACAAATAAGATCAACCATCGTGGTACAATGGTCAGTGCTGAAGGCCTGCAGACCGGGAGGTTGTGGGTTCAGTTCCATCACAGGCATTTATCTGCGGTAGGTTCCATCCCCGACCGGTTCCTACCCAGCGCTGAGTGTGCTGTGAGCTCAAATAGGTAGACTGGAACCAAACGGTTGAGTTCCATCAACTAAACGGATGCGTCTCTGTGACTGTAGCTCAAATAACTTGACACAAGACTGATGTCTTTATCACTCGGGACTAGTGACGCCAGCATGCATGATGGACACAAGCCTTCAGTTCCAATTTCCTCTCCAACTCTGTGCCCGAGGTGAGTTCGTGTTGATCACTCGTATCGGCAAGATATTGGGGACCGTCGATGGACGGGCGTAGTGGTGCCCTCCAGCAGGTTCGCTCACTCACGATAACTCCGCCACTTAGCAGCCATTGTTGTAAGCGGGGAGGAGGCCTGGGAGGAGGGGGAGGGGGGGGGGGGGGGGCTTAACAGGTGGCGTTCTGCATGTGTTGGATCACAACAGACCCCAGTTAGCATACACACACACACACACACACTGGCACGGCAGCAGTGCAGTGTCTCCTCTGGTTGTCGCATGAAGGTTTAATGTTGATTGCTCATTGTTAACCACTGGTGCTCAGTTTGCCATGAGACAAACCTAGATGTGGGTGAGTACGGTGTAGTTAGCATGAACAGGATATGAATCATGCAGCTGAGGACAGGGAAGGTGAGAAAGAACAAACAGACGGGACAAATAGATAAAGCAGAAACACCGAAGCAAAGAGACACACAGACACTCAGGCAGACAGACAGACAGACAGACAGAGACGTTAACACCCCCTGTGGTACTGTTGCAGGATTTCTGGCCGAGGTTATAGACGATGGCATCGCCCTCGTGGACGACGACGGCAATTTCCGCAAGATGGTGAATGGCCAGCACATGACCATATACGGCATCTTCGTCCTTCACTCCGTCATTGACCTCTTGACCTGGGCGGGCCTTCCCATGATTCCTGGCGCCGCGCATGTCACAGCCGCGCTATCTTTCATCTGGTGAGACTGGCTGTCGCCGGTGTTTTGCGTCGCTGTAGGGGTTAATTCATTTTACACATCACGGTAGTTCGCCGTATGTTTATTTGTTTGTTTTACACTGTTCCACAATCAGTTCCTTCAAAAACAAAACAAAACAAAACAAAAAACTTGGATATCCACGACGCCACCATCATCAGCCTGAAATCAATTAATCAGCATATTTGTTTTTTTCAGTATCAGATGTAATGCCTGCGTACAATTTCACACCCATGGTTGGCATTCTCTCTCTCTCTCTCTCTCTCTCTCTCTCTCTCTCTCTCTCTCTCTCTCTCTCTAATTCAGCTGTAAAGCTGACTGATGAAAGAAAAGTTGCTTTGGATGTGCATACCAGCGGCATCTGTCCCATGAAAACGGCGAGGTTATTCTCGCTGAACGCGAGCTATGTCACAGTTTAATAATAATAATAATAAAAGTGAATACTTATATAGCGCCTATTCTCGGCTAGAGACCAAGCGCTAAGCGCTTTATAATCCACACACTCGTTTACACAACGGGCTGCCTACCTTGGTAGTACCGACTGAAGAGGTGCCAGCTGGCGCTTCATTAAGTCATTTCCCGTGTCATCCAGTCAATATCGTTCGATATCGTTTATTCAATTTCCTCACTACCTTCATTTTTTCCATTTTTCACGCAGGGTGCATGCTATGTGTAACGTGTCATCCATATCAACGGCCAAACTGGCCTACTCTTCCGAAAGCTGGTGATGGGATTTTACGTGTGCGCAAGACGTTATGCGTGCGTTCACACACGGAACCTCGGTAAATAGTCTTTCGAAGGACTGTATGGGAAATGGAGTCAGAACCAATGTTTACTCCAAAGGAAAAATCCCCCTGTACAGAAACGGCCCGGCAGAGATTCGAACCCGCACCCCCAGGATCACGAGTCCGTCGCTCTATCAATTGAGCTATTCCGGCTCCCTTGCAGATTTCCGAACATTGCCTGTTGCCCCACCAAAGAGTTTATGAGTTCACCCGCGTCTGTTGGTTTCTCTGACTTGTCAGCCAAAAGTACACAGAAACTACGGAACCAATTTTAACGAAAGTTAGTGGGGGGAAAGTAAAATGTGGTCCAAACATAAATTAAGGAACTGTTGTCCAGATCAAAGGGCAGATCCAGGCTTGTCTTTCTTTCTTTTTTTTTTCGGTTTTATTATTTTGTTCGTTTGTTTCTTTCTTTGTTTGCTAAATACATATTCCATGCGTGGCGGAAGTTTGACTCGCCTGCATGTCCTTTCCGGTTAGAAAATATTACTGCCGTGAAAGACAACGCTGTTTTTGTTTTGTGTGGAAGATGAAGTGGAATTGCAACGAAAAGATATGAAAACAGAGCTGAGATTGTTTACACCATGGATTTGTGTTTCATCTTCGGATCGTTTAAATGTACTTTTTAATTCTTTTCTTGCGTTTTGCAGTTGATCGAATTCTACAAACTTCCTCGCTCAGGACGCCCGTTCACATGCCAGCTCACACACTACAAATGTTTTTTTTTTGTTGTTTTTTTTTTTAGCATGAAACACTAGAAAAGGAATCCGCAAGACCAATTGCAGAACGGGCAACACTGTCGGTAATAGCCAAACTCTTCGCCAGGTTCACAACAGTCGCAAGAGAAAGTTGACATCGTTCGGCAAGTAACGTAGCGTGCCAGATAACACGCTTTTCGAAAGGAGAACAAGATGCAACAAAAAAGTAATGATGAGAAAATGACAAATTGAGAACAAGATGCAACAAAAAAGTAATAATGAGTAAACAAATGTTCAAGTCTTCTTGCCATTTTGCTTAGGCTTCCCACTTTCAGGGCAGTTCAGACTATCAGTGATATTTGTCCAGCGTACTCGACTGTGCCATGCCATTCCTGCCTCTGTCCAACTGGTTCCAAAAGTCGTTGCCATTCCTGCCTCTGTCCGGTTGGTTCCATTCCTCTTCAGCCCTGCCTCAATGTCTCTCTTCTTGCTGTTTCGGTTTGCCCTCTCTTCGTTCTCCTTTCTTTGTTCCAGATCAAAGAATGACGGGGGGTGGTACTGGTGCCTGGTTTCTCAAGGTTGTGTCCTGTCCAGTCGTAATTTCACCTCAGTGTTTGTATAGTATCTGGCTCCTTTGCCACAACTTCTCTTAGTCGACTGTCTGGCTACTGAATTTTGAAAATGCTCCTCAGGCAAGTGTAGTTTAATAGCTGTGGCTTCTGATACATCACTCAGGTCTCTTTCCGTGTCTTAGAGCTACATAGAAACCTTTATTTTTAACATTTGAATTGAAGACGTGCAGTTTTTTAATTCATAATCTATTTCATCTTTGATGCAGACATGGTAGATGTTGTCATAAGGCAAAGGGTCAGCGATGAAATCTCGCCCAGTCGTGTACCTTATTTTGTTAGCTTCTTTGTGTTTCTCAGTACATCGTTAAATCTCTTCTGATTCGTGTAAATTGTTGCTAACTGTTCACTGTCAGGTACGGCGTGGCCTTTTACTACCACTCCCAGATGCACGGCAAGGAACCACTGGAGGCTATAGTGCACGTCATTCCCATCAGCGCCATGCTGGTGACGGCGGGCGCCATCTTGCTGGAGTTAAAATGGCGGCAGGGGGTGTGGACGCTGCTGACCCGATCCCTGGGGCTGCTGACCTTGGGCACCTGGTTCTCCCACGTGGCCTTCATGCTGTATGAGCACGACTCGTTTCCAGGTAAGGGCTTGGAGGGATGATTGGATGAATTATGGGTTTCCAGCAAAGAGTCTTTTAAACTCTGTCTGTCTGTCTGTCTGTCTGTCTCTGTCTCTCTGGCTCTGTCTGTCTGTCTCTCTCTGTCTCTCTGTCTCTATCTGTCTGTCTAACTCTGTCTCTGTCTCTCTGTGTCTGTCTCTCTGACTCTGTCTGTCTGTCTGTCTCTTTAAAGTTTAGTGATCACATTACTGCAGCCACTGAATTCAGTATTCAGTTTTATGGTTGTTTCCAACATTTTCCTGTGCAAATGTCGTGCTGTGAATGCTTTTTTCCCCCATGTTTAAAGTGACAATCAGTCATCATTAATAGATTACACAATGGGACGGACTTTTCAGCAATCGTATCCACAGACTTGAAACCACAAATGGAGTTTTCCCGGAGTCAAAACACAGTGCTAGTTCTTTAGGTTTATTGTTAGACTCTAATGAATGCATATTTGATTGAATTGACTTTTTAGCACTCATCCCATCTGACACAAACACACACACACACACACACACACACACACACACACACACACACACACACACACACACACACATGCATGCTTGAACAAACGCGTGTGCGCAAGCGCGCGCACACACACACATACACACACACACACACACACACACACACTCACACACACACACACACACACACACACACACACACACACACACACGCACACAGTGAACACAAACGACAGAAATCATAGACAAAACAAAACAAAGTCAGCTTATAGCCAAAATGCATAGGCGAACTGGCAGTAGGCGAACTGGCAGTAGGCGAACTGGCAGTAGGCAAAACGACTGTTAGTCAAAAGGAGTTCCCTTGTGAGGGGTGGGATTGCGTGTATAGACGTGGGGGGGGGGGGGGGGGCAAAAATTAAGACGTGGTAATAGAAGGATGTGTATATTCGTGCAGTGCGAATGTGTGCATGCTTTCGCGTTTGGATTGAAGGCATTTTTAGGACTTTCGCTCTCTATATGTTGTAGTGCCAGACATCAGTTTTGTAGTCCAAAATGTCAGTTTGTTTTGTTTTGTTTTGATTTGTTTTGCTTTGTTGCATGCAAGATCCTGTGACAGAAACTGTTTTAGTTGTACAAGAGTGATTAACAATTAGTACAAGTCTTGCATCTGCTCTCTGGGTGGTTACATATGCTATATGCTAATTGTCTTTGCACCTGCACTAATAGCGTACATCTCTCTCTCTCTCTCTCTCTCTCTCTCTCTCTCTCTCTCTCTCAGTCTCTGTCTCTCTCTGTGTGTCTCTGTTTATCTCTGTGTCGGTGTCTGAGTCTGTCTGTCTGTCTGTCTCTGTCTGTCTGTCTGTCTTTGTCTTCTCTCTCTCTCTCTCTCTCTCTCTCTCTCTCTCTCTCTCTCTCTCTCTCTCAGCATGTGTGGGCGCGCATGCGTTTTCGCGTTTGTGTGTGTGTGTGTATGTGTGTGTGTGTGTGTGTGTGTGTGTGAGAGAGAGAGAGAGAGAGAGAGAGAGAGAGAATGTGAGTGTATTTATGCCTTGCATGGGTCCGTGGATGGTATGATGGATGTTTATCTGACTAGTTTTAATTTACAGTGTGCATAAAGAACTAATGACGTGTTTATATTGAGCCTGTAAATGTACAAAGGAGTGTCCTTCCAGGATTGATAAAGTGCTCTTTGAACTGAACTGACATTCATTTTTTTACCCTTTTTTTTTTTTTTTTGGGGAAAGGGGGGGTGGTGGGGTGGTGGTGGTGGTGGTGGTGATGGTTGTGTGGCTCGTTGTTTAGTTTGTGTGTTCTTAACATTAATGTGTCGTTGTCGTAGTCTTCGTTCTCTTCCTCCCTTTCCTCCTCTTCGTTTTCCTCCTCCCCGTCCTCCTTGTCCTTCTTATCCTCTTCATCCTCCTCCTCCTCCTCCTTCTCCTCCAACTGCTCCTCCTCCTCCTCCTCCTCCTCCTCTCCTCCTCCTCAGCAGCAGCAGCAGCAGCATACCTATAATTTTTATCATCACCATCATGATTATCATTCCCATCAAAATCATCATCATGATCACAACTATCATCACCATCATTCTGATTTATCGTAATCTCGATCATCATTATCATCATCGTGACCAGCAACAGCAACAACAGTAACATGTCTAAGTTCTTCCCCGATCATTGCTTTCAAGCTTATGACCACCACTTTCGTGTCATCTTTTTGGTACTCCTGTTCCTGTCGTTCTGATTATCATTAATGCCAGCATCAGCGTTATCATCATCGTAGTCATCATCATCATGAATATCATCAATCTTCAGCGTTGTTTTTCATCGCAGTAATAATCAGTATGCATTGCCATCAACGCTTCTACCGCTGTATCTGCTGCTGCTGCTGCTGCTGTTAAATATTACTTTCTGATTTTGCTGGTCCCTGTCCCGATGTAAGGGGCACTTTCAGGGCGAACTGTCTCATTTTTCTGGGTGAATCAAATCTCTTCTCTGAATTGCCCTTTTTCAGTCACGCCATTAGACCCAGATCTTAAGACCTTAATCTTACTCCTCCATCCTTTTTGTAGCCCATCTCTCTCTCTCTCTCTCTCTCTCTCTCTCTCTCTCTCTCTCTCTCTCTCTCTCCCATTCTATCACTGTCTTTGTCTCTGTCTGCTGTCTGTCATTCTCTGTCTTTCCCTCTCTGTCAGTCTCTCTCAGTATAATTTGTTGCATACCAGCTGTAGGGTTACCGCTGTCCTGTGATTGTGTATATTGAGACAGGGGCCAGCTGTCCATTGTGTTGTGTACTGTTTACCAAAATAAAACAGATAACCTTTACCTTTTTGTACGGCCTATCTTTTTTTTTTTTTTTTTTTTTTTTTGATGTGGCTCTAACGTGCCCAAGACCTATTTTTTTTTCCAACCCTCCTTCAAACAGAAACAAAAATGTAGCAGGGGAAAAAAAAAACAAGTACAGACAGGCATTATTGCAGTGACTCAGCCAAACTGTTCGTTTTGTTTTGTTTTGCTTTGATTTGAAAGGTGGCGTTGGGGTTGACGAACAGAGCGTTAAAGTGGCAGTATTTGATCCATGGACAGGACAGGTGGTATCTTGACACTATCAACTTTTGTCTTGTGGAACAAAACCCAGAAAGAGAGGGGGCTAGTTACCGCCAAGGACCATAGCACAGGACAAGACGCAATGCATTTCGACTACTTGCGTCTTCTTCAGGCGAGAACAAAGAACACTTAGGACAGTGAAGATGAAGAAAGAAAAAAAAAAGACACTTATCTCTAATCATGGTCAAAATGGCCGCCGGGCGGAACACAGGCCACCCAGCAGGAGATCATGGGAGAGGAAAACAATTAGAAACAAAAATAATAAATAACAATAACAGAAAAAAATATGAAAAAGATTATTTAAAATGATAAATGAAAATGAAATGAAATAAGATAGACTAAATAAAGTAAATAAACCAAAAAAGTATATAATGAATAAAGTGAAATAGAATAGAATGAAATAATATGAAATAAATGGAGCGTGGCTGCAACTTCTATGTGAGGTGCGTAAGGGGGTATGGTGGTGGTGTGTATGCATGTGTATTATGTAAGTGTGTGTGTGTCACTGGAAGATATAGCCAACTAGTGTTGAAGTACTGGGTATGCGTATCTGTGTTATTGTTGGATGTTGATGCCTTGGGGCTGTAGCTTACCGAATTTGGCAGTGAGATGGATCTCTTGTGTAGTGCGTTCGAAGTTGTCATTCTGTGATTGCCAGACTTTTGTCTTGTGATCAGAAATCGTTTGCTAGACCTGTCCAGAGTCGACTGCCTGTCACTTTCCTCTACACTGGGTGTGATGATGTTGACTTATTATTAGGCTGGTGGCTGGCTTCCTTACCACAATGTAGTTTTGTTTGCGGTCAGCGTGAATAGCTTAGCTTTAGTCAAAGTCAGCAATTCAGCTATTGTGTTATGAATTGTTTTCTATATTTTCACAGAGATATTTGTGTGTGTGTTTCTTTCTTTCTTTCCTGTTCACTTCTTCTCTTAATAACGACTGGATTCTACAATACCCCCCCCCCCCCCCCCACACACACACACACACACTCACATCCCCTCATTCCATCAGAGACAGACAGACAGACTAGGCGGGTAAGAGAGAAAGGGGGTGTTGAGAGGGTGGTATGGGGAAGAGGCACGTAGAAAGTAGGAAGGCTGAAGCTGCACAAATCCGACAGAACAATTTGTCTTACGCTTAACAGAGAGAGAGAGAGACAGAGACAGAGACAGATAGACAGACAGACAGACAAGACAGAGAGTGAAACAGAGATTATCTGAAGTTATGATACATGAAGTAGCTCATTCATTCCTTTGTACATTCCATTCGTTCAATCGTTCTCATTCCTATTGTATAATCATCATTACGTTTCACGTTTGGCACGCGTGCACACACACGCGCGCACACACACACACACACACACACACACACACACACACACACACACACACACACACACACACACATAGAGAATTTGAGACAGAGAGACCGAGATTGTCTGATTTCTCAGACATGTAGCAGCTGGTTCATTCCAATGTATATTTCATTCGTTCGGTCGTTCTCATCCCTTTTATATCATCATCATCATCATGTCTCACCCTTGGCACAGAGAGAGAGAGAGAGAGAGAGAGAGAGAGAGAGAGAGACACACACACACACACACACACACCACACACACACACACACACACACACACACACACACACACAGGGAGGGAGGGAGGGGAGAGAAAAGCGAAGTTTCAGATCGTCTGATTTCATCCTACGAGCAGCGTTTCATTCATGCAAATGTAAGTTCCGTTCATTTGATCATTCTCGTCCGTGTTGCATCATCATCATCAACAACAACAACAGCAGCAGCAACGTTGACTGAATTCATCATGGCAACAAACAAACAAACAAAAAAAAACGGGCAACTTATTACAGACTGTCTTGGAATGAGAATTCCAGCGTCCTTTCTAAAAGACCAACAGCCAAATGTATTGGCCAAGAAAAGAAACTTCAGTGTGTACAAGTAGATGCATGAAATGGTTACCTGTTGTACGTAGTGATTTATTGTTCAGTGCTGTGTGCTGTGGTGGAAAACATGACCAAACATGTCACAGGCAGGTTTCACCAGGAAAAAAACGAAAGGTCACAACGAAAGCGAGTAGGGTGGTGGGCGAAATATCAGGCACTTTTAGCCACCTGTGCTATATGAAACTAACAGCAGACAGACACCTGACAAGTTTGGCGGACAAACACATTCCCATTACACGACGACAGCAATCAGACAGGAGTGGCACACACACAAGGACATCTCTTCATCGGGATTATTCATTCAGTCCCAGAGCCATTCGTGCATTCAACCATGACATGCAATGCTTTCTCCGAACGAGCTGACATTGTGAGCCTACCCCCTACACCTCACCGGCTGACGAGTGCATGCATGCAGGTGTTTCGCGTGCGAACGGAAGTATTCGGGTGCGCGCGCGCGCGTGCGCATTTAGCTGAGTGGAATACCTATCGTTTCGCCTACTCTTTGATCTCGGCAGTGAAGACTTTATTTCGCCTACTACACAAAATCTCAACTTACCAAGTTGATGCTCAAGGAAAGGAAGCTGGGTCTGACACTTCTCTTTTTCTTTCTTTCTTTCTTTTTTTTGTTTCTAGCTTAATGATCACACACACACACACACACACACACACACACACACACACACACACACACACGCACACACACGTACACACACACACACACACACACACACACACACACACACGTACACACACACACACACACACACACACACACACACACACACACACACACACACACTGACTGAAACCAATTTATTGTCAGATTAACTCATAGTTGTACTGACCTACACACACACACACACACACACACACACACACACACACACACACAGGCATGAAAAGAAACAATAAAAACCATAGGCGAAGCAAAGCTACTTCAGTTTGAAGTAAAAACGCATAGGTAAAACTAACAGTAGCTAAAACGAATTTAAGTGAAACAAAAGTAGGCGAATTGACTGTGGATAAAAGGAAGTGCTGCCTCTGAGTGTGGGACTGGGTATATAGTGGTGGGTGGGTAGGTGAGAGAAGAAAAAGGATGATTGGATGCGATGGAGGAATGTATACGTTCGGTTTCAATCTGTGCATGCTTGTTCATTTGCTCATTTGGGTTGAAACCTTAGGATTTTTGCTCTGTATGTTTTAGGTGCTGGACATCGATTCTGTGGTCTGAAACGTAGGTTTGTTTTGTTTTGTTTTGGTTTGTTTTGTAT
>JADBJO010024055.1:12500-25681 GCA_016801955.1 Conus betulinus | reverse complement strand
CTCGAGAGCTCAGAGATGAATGTGATTCTTTCCTTTTTCTTCTGTATTCTTAATTGTAACTGGAACTGTCTGAGCGTTCTTCTGCGAAGTCTTTCTTCATGTGTTTTTTTGTCCCCCCCCCCCCCCACCTTCTCCCCGATTCTCCTTTTCATTTATATGCGCTAATTATACTTCTGTCTGCTGTTACTGTTGGAAAACGTTCTTTGAAATAAATAACGAAAACAAAAAAAAAATCAAATTCATAAAGACATGGTCACGCCGAAATATCTGGGTATTCGATTACCGTTGAAACAGATCCCGAGTTTTAGAACAGTGTGTTAGGATTTGGACCTGAAATAAGTTCGAACAATACTGTACAGGGTGAAAGCTATCACAAAAGCCAGACAGTGGAGGGTGGCGATGAAGATGACGGTCATGCCGGCACAGAAGAAACGATGGGGTGTATAGCCGGCATTTCCATTTCCTGCGGCGCCGGGTGGCAAGGAGTCCTCTTGGGGTCCCTGTCAACACAGAGAGACACAGCTGGGTTGTAGACGTCGTCAGCAAAAGCAGTAGCAGAAGGTGCAACAACAACAACAGCAAAAAAAACAAACAAACAAAAAAAACAACAAAAACATAAACACGCTCACACAGACAGACAGACAGACAGACAGACAGACAGACAGACAGACACACACACACACACACACACACACACCACACACACACACACACACACACACACACACACTCTCTCTCTCTCTCTCTCTCTCTCTCTCTCTCTGTCCCTCTGCCAGTCTGTCTCTCTGTCCTTCTGTCTGTCTGTCTGTCTGTCTCTGTGTCCCTCTGTCTGTCTGTCTGTCTCTGTCTTCTGTCTGTCTGTCTGTCTGTCTCTCCCTTCTCTCTGTGTGTGTCCCTTCTGTCTGTCTGTCTGTCTGTCTGTCTGTCTCTCTCTCCTCTCTCTCTCTCTGTTGTCCTTCTGTCTGTCTGTCTGTCTGTCTGTCTGTCTGTCTCTCTCTCTCTCTCTTCTTTCTCTCTGTCTCTCTGTCTCTCTCTCTCTCTCTCTCTCTCTCTCTCTCTCTCTCTCTCTCTCTCTGCCCCCCATCCTCCCCACTCCCACCTTGCTCAGACTTCTGCGGCCTCCAATGGTCGGGGAAGGACATAGGCGAGTAGGTTTTTTTCCGGAGGGGACAGCTGACCACGGCTGGCTTTGCCGGACACACGGTCCACGTAGGAAGGCCGCTGGATGACCACGTGGGTCGTTGACGTCTTCCTCTTCGTCATCGCCGTCGTCGTCGGCATCGTTCTGATGTGCGCCGAATACTCTGAATAAGAGAACATAACAAGTTATATTTGTTAAGATAACTTTATTCCTGCATACGTCTGTGTTAAAGAACTGTGTTTAAGCAGACTGCGATCCAGGATTCTCTTCATAGAGCACATAGAACCTCAGTAGAGAACTTTCTCTGGGTCCTACGCACACATTGGGTTTATCTTTTTCTTGTTTGCCTTTTGACTGACCTGGGGAAAGGTCCGGTGACGGTGAGGAAATATTCACCGACCGCCAGGAAAGTCCTGTTGACAGCGGGACAGACTGTGACCTAGGAATTCTCTTCAGAGAGCGCGTAAGGCCTCATGGCGAAAGTTTGGCCGTATCCGCAGTTGTCCTGTCTTCACCTGTCAGAGGAACAGCAACGAGTGAGGCTGCGGGATGCACACAACAGTTGCTTGACCCGTGTCATTTTTCACCTATAGGCTCTGCAGTCATGGAACATGGGCTGATACACCCATGTGAACGCTCTCGTGGAGGTTTGTCGTGTCACATCCGGTGGCCATTACACAATGTCATTTGCCGGAGAGCAATTACGTCCCTTGACGTCTTAATGGAATGCCCTGTGAGTGCCAGTACCCTGTATGAACACAGCGCATGCTTCCAAGAATGGTGCAGGATTGCTCCCAGTGGTTTTTGGGGCAGTCGGGTACAATACTTCTCTGGGTCCCCACCAGCACCTCCGGGTGTATTTTTTCTTTCTGCATCGATTTGTGTTAAAAACTTGTACTGAGTTTTAGTTTGTTGCTGTGGTCATTGTTGCTGCCATTGTTGCTACTATTCTTGTCCTCTAGTAACACTGCAAATCTTTACATATCTGGATTTCAATCATTTGAATGTAAGGTGCTTTCTTGTTTTATGCACACATTAATAGTCACATCGAATTAGTTGAACCTGTCGTTTGAGAAGCTTGTGGTCGATAGTTCTGCTTCTTTTCCTTCTTCGATTGATTTGTTTAGTTGCATCAGATCTTCAGTCCTGTCGCCACGATGAATCCCACGGTCTTTGCGATGTCTTGACGGCTGCCCCCAAAAGCTGCATCTGCAGTTCTGCACCCTCTGGCCAGGATTGACGCCGTAGAGCATCATGGGCTGGACAGTGTTGAAGGATGTGTCCTGGGGTCTGAGAACTAGTGCCACACGAACATTCGTCTGTGTGGGTAATCTTCACTCGGCCGAAATGGCTCAGCAGTCGGCAGTGGCCAGTCCTCTCTCTGAAGAGGGATCGTGAGTTCGACAGTTCCTACGGTGAACGAGGACCTGATCCATTCCAGGAAAGGCCAAGTTCACGGAAGGCGAGTGCTAGCCTCAATCTTCCGTGATGCTATTCGTTGGACGACGGGAATCCTAAATTGGTCACTGCCCTGGGTCCATAAGCCAACGGGTCATCAAAACTTCACGCTGAGATACACATACTAGCAGAAAATCGAGAATGTCAGTTCAGGACATCTAGATGTCTAAAGGCTCCGTGTTGCACGTGCCACTGGTTGAGCTCATCAAACAGGAGACGAGAAAGGCGGGTGGAACACAGGGACATCGGAAATGGTCGGGTGTAAGGTGACTGGACCGCATGTCTCTTGCAACCCGAAGATCGGATTGTATGTGTGGATCTGGGTCGAGAAAAGGAGGAAGGAAAAGAAAAGGAACTGAAAGCGAAACAAAGGTGAGGAAGGAAACAAGAAGAGGGGATGGGTGTACCAAGCCTGTATGTAATTTCAAACCTGTAGATGCATCAGATCCGGCAAATTCATTCAAATGATACCGGCAAGCATTGGATTCTGGTTATCGGCGTGTGTGTGTGTGTGTGTGTGTGTGTGTGTGTGTGTGTGTGTGTGTGTGTGTGTGTGTGTGTGTGTGTGTGTGTCATGCGTGCGTGCGTGCGTGCGTGCGTGTGTGTGTGTGCGTGCGTGCGTGCGTGCGTGCGTGCGTGCGTGCGTGCGTGTGTGTGTGTATGTGTGTGTGTGTGTGCGCGCGTGCGCGCACGCATGCGTGTGAGCGTGCGTTCGTGAGTGAGTTTGTGCATGCGTGCGTGCGTGTGTGTGTGTGTGTGTGTGTGTGTGTGTGTGTGTGTGTGTGTGTGTGTGTGTGTGTGTGTATGTGGGTGTATGTGTGCGAGTGTGTCTGTGTGTCTGCATCTGTGTGTGCACGCGCATGTGCGCGCGCGAACGCGTATATGTGCATATGTGTGAGCGTACGTGCACACGCGCACGCGCCTGTGTGTATCTTACAACAATGTAGAAAGAAGCAAAAGACGTAGGAACAACGTAAAGGTCCAAGGTCACGACATGAAAAATGAACAGAGAAACTTCAAAGACAGTTCATCTGCCCTTTTCTTTGCTGCCTGACTGACCGTAGAGAACCATGGACTCCGAATCCTGGCCCAAGGTGTTGGAGGCCACGCAGGTGTAGGTGCCGTAGTCGTGCTGCTCGATGCTGAAGATGCGGAGACTGAGCGTGATGGTGTTGGTGTCCTCCTCGAAGATCTCCAGCCGGTATTTCTGGGACAGCGTGCTGATTTTCTCCCCCGTGTCTGTACACAAAAACACACGCACGCACGCACGCACGCACGCACGCACGCACACACACACACACACACACACACACACACACACACACACACACACTCACACACCACACATGCACATTCAAGCATGAAAACACACCCACCCACCGACCCCCCCCCCCCCCCCCCCCACACCACACACACACACACAGATGACGTATATAGTTCTTATCAATACGCGTAAACCATTGGCATTAACTACTAAAATCGCACTAACAAACAGATTTCAGTAAATGGTGGAAGCCTGGACACTAACTGAGAGAAAAACGAAAAGGTGCACACACTTCTAATCCCCCCCTAACTGTTAAACACCCAGAACTACTGCCACAACTGCTCCACCCTCGCCCTCACTTCTCCTATCATAGTTACCGTCATCACCACCCCCATTCATGTCATCACTCCTAACGTCAGAGTCACCGTCAACACAGCCACACTTGACCACAGCAACCACACAGCCGCCCGCCACCACTACGACTGTCATTATCTGTGAGGTCACCGTCACAGCAATCACATCCATAGTGACCACTACATCACAGTCATCAACGTCGCCACAGTTAGAGCTGAGCTACAATCATCAACACTAACACAGTGACAGTTACGCTACATTCATTAAAGCTACCACAGTTAGAGTTAGGCTACAATTATCAATACCACCACAGTGCCAGTTACACCACATTATCAACACCACCACAGTAACAGTCACACCACAACCATCAACACTACCATAGTGACAGTTACGCTACAATCATCACAGTGACAGTGACAATTACACAATAATTATCTCTTGAATTCCAATTACAGTTACACCACAATTATCACTAGCATCCCAGTTTTTCAGTTACACCACAATTATCACTAGCATCCCAATTACAGTTACACTACAATTATCACTACCACTCTAATTACAGTCACACCACGATTGTCACTACTAACGTGATTACAGTTACACCACAATTAGCACTACCATCCCAATTACAGTTACACCACTATTGTCGCTACCACCTTAATTACAGTTACACCACAATTAGCACTACCACCCGAATTACGGTTACGCCACAATTATCACTCCCAGCCTAACTACAGTTACACCACAATTATCGATACGACTCCAGTTACAGTTAGTCCACTATCATTAGCACTACCACCGTGACATTTAGGTCACAACCATCAGCACCACCACAGGTGACAGCCCACATCACAGTCATCAACACAACCACAGTGACAGTCACACCACAACCATCAACACCAACCCCAATCGCCACATTCACAGTCATCACCATCGCCACCACCACCGTTACACCACCCACCACCACTATCACCACCATCACACCACCACCACCATCACACCATCACCACCTTCACACCACCACCAAATTCACCATCCACCACCCCCATCACCTCCATCATCACCACCACCTCCACCACCACCACCCCACCACATTCACCACCACAGCCAGTGCCCAAATTCAACCGTTTCCACATGGTGACGGCATGGGGGAAGGCGGTGACGGTGCATTCCAGGATGGTCTCCTTGCCCACGTCCTGCCCGATGCGCTTGTTGTGCAGGTGGATCTCCGGGGGCGACTGCAACGGACAGACAGACAGACACACACACACACACACACACACACACACAACACACACACCACAGAGAGCAGAGGAGAGAGAGAGGAGAGAGAGAGAGAAAAAGAGCTCAACAGCTAGATTATCTTTGTCCCATTCGAAATTACACGAAAGATTCTTTTGAAAAATGCAATATTGATGTCACTTCACTCTCACCTGCTCCTGTTGTTCCCCCGGTGCCTCCTTAAGTGCAGGTTCGGGTTTTGTTATTCCGGCTTTAAAAGTTCAAAAAGCATACAGCCTTGGAAAAGGATTCTCTATTTTTACGGCAGAATTGTATGCTATTCTTATGGCATACTCTTTATTTGTGATAGTAATCATTCTTTCTGTAACATTTTATTTGTGTTGATTCTAAGGGCAGTGTTAGAAAGTTTGAAAGTTTGGGATGTTAAAACACGGAAAGATGTAATCTTTGAAATAAAGCATCTAATTAATTACATTATCCACACAGGAATTAATGTAGTCTTCTGCTGGGTCCCTTCACACTGTGGTATTTATTGGAATGAAATAGCAGATAAACTAGCCAGACGCGGGGGTATGGACAATGCTGCAAAAAGTAATTTGAAGTTAGATATATCTGAAATACATTCGTTATTGGATAGCTGTTTCCGAATTGAAAAGTCTCAAGATAAATGTGTAATGGAAACATGTCCTAGACATATTTCTAGTTTAATATACAAGATACGTTTGAACTCTTGGAAGACCAAATATTCCCAAAATGTAGCGTGTGCATGTTCTAAGCCATTATCTGGTGAACATATACTTTTCCATTGCCCCATTTTAAATGCTCTTTATTCAAAAGCAAACATGAAATTTCGAAATCCAAAACCGGCTCACGCTATTTCTTTTCAGTTCAGAAATTGTTGAGGTTGCAAAAATTATCTCTCAATCTCAAATTAGCATATTTTTTAAATTATGATAGTGTAGTTTATATTTAAATGTGTACTGTTCTTGACATTATTTCTGTGAACAGACTATAAACATTGCTGTTGTTGTTGCTGTTTGTCTTGTCGCCAAATCTTGCCAAACGACCGACAATCACACCAAGAAATATATAAGAAAAAATCGTCCCACCCTTGGTCGGATAGTAAAGCAACCCCCATGGACAGGATTGAGGTTGAGAAAGGAAGAGGAGGCGGCGGAAAAAGAGGAGGAGGAGAGCATAAGGAGGAGGATAAAGGTGACGTAGAGAAGCAGAAGGAGGAGGACGAGGAGGAGGCAGAGGAGAAGGAGAAGTAGCAGGAGAAGAGCAGGAAGAGCACAAGGAAGAGTACGAGGAGGAAGAGGAGGAAGAGGAGGAGGAGGAGGAGGGAGGAAACGGCCGCGCCGACGACGACGAGGAAACCCACGAAGAGGAGGAGTGGGAGGAGGAGGAGGAGAAGGAGGAGGAGGAGGAGGAGGAGGAAGAGTACACAGAGAAGGAAGAGGAGTAGGCGGAGGAAGACGAGGAAGAGAAAAAAGGAAGATGAGGGGAAGGAGGAAGCAGAGGAGAGGAGGGAAAGAATGAGAAGACGAAGGAGAAGGAGGAGAGGAGAGAAGGAGAAGTAGGCCACTCCACACTCCACGTCCACCTGAATCAGGTGGCTGACGGGAGGGGGGACCCCATTGGACGCCACGCACTCGTAGGTGTCGCCACAGTAGCGCGTGACTTTTGTGAATGATCAGCACCTCTCCGCTGACTCCCACTTCTGCGGAAAAGAGATGTGATAATGAAAACAAAAATGAAGAAGATCACACCCCCTCACCCACACACACACACACACCACACACACACACACACACACACACACACACACACGCATACACACACACACCACACACACGCACGCCACGCGCACATGCACACACACACACACCACACACACACACACCACCACACACACACACACACACACACACACACACACACGCCGGCGTGTCTCCGTTGATTCCAGCTGCCGTCACCGGGAAGGGACACAACTCTAAAGATACCTCTAAACACAACTGGAAGTTTATGACCTCTCTCTCTCTCTCTCTCTCTCTCTCTCTCTCTCTCTCTCTCTCTCTCTCACGCACGCACGCACGCACACACACACACACACACACCCACACACACACACACACACACACACACACACACACACACATCACTGGCGAATTGGTGTATAAGGCAAACGAGTAAGTAAGTATGCTTGACTGCATTATTTGTACGTAAACAAATATCTGATAAAGACCGATACCTGAGATTAAGAAAAAAAAAACAAACAATTGAATGATTTGAAATCGATTTTGTTAATCAAATGCACGCATGCACGCACGCACGTACGGTAAACACACACACAACACACACACACACACACACACACACACACCACACACACACGCAAGCACGGACACACACACACACACACCAACACACACACACCACACACACATACACACACACACACACCACACACACACACACACACACACACACACTGGAATCGGGGGAAAAAAAAAGAAAACGAAAACGTTCTCAGCAAACAACCTAAACATAAATATAACTGAAGTAAAAAAAAGAAAAAAATGAACAGGTCATGTAACATTACAAAGAACAAAAACAACGTTATATAGTAGTCCAGTTGAAAGTGGAGCGGAGCTTGAGGGGTGGGAGAGAGAAGGAATGTGGAGGGAAGAAGAATGGCAGGTGTGGAATGGGAGGAGGGGGGTGGTGTTGGGACTGGAGGGATGACAAATGGAGAGGTACGAGGTGGGGATTGTAAATTGCGTCTGAGCTCAAATGAATTCATTCCTGCCGAAGTGCATACAAATACGGCATGGGGGAAACCGTAATATTCCTCTAAAACCCCCCCCCCCCCCCCTGCCCCCCTCCGTTTGATTTATGTCGTCTCCATGGACCACCAAATCACAGGACGGTACTAGAATCGCTTCCGAGTTGGGGGGAATGAAGAATGGTTAACTTTCACCAAAAGCTAAAACGATCCAAGCTCAATGTCAAAATCTCTCTCCCTCTCTCTTTGCTTGTCTCTCTGCCTGCAACAGGCTTTCTTTGTTAGCCTAAGATCTTTATCTTTGTCAAGTTTTTAAGTGTCATGTGTCAAGTGTCTCTCTGCAGTGTGTGTGTGTGTGTGGGGGGGGGGGGGGGGGGGGGGGGGAAGGGCAGTCCTGGCATAAGGCCAGAATGACTCCCCCCTTCTGTTTTTTAACTCCCCGGGAGTCAATCTGGATCAACATTCCTTGACGGAAAGTAACTGCCCGGGAGTTAGTTTAGGCACGTGCGTATTTCAACTCTACCCACTGGGGGTGGGGGGGGGGGTGGGGGTGAGGGGATGTTAAAATACGCACGTGGCTTAACTAACTCTCCGGGATTCATTTCGATCAAGAGGTGTTGATCCAGATTGACTCCCAGGGAGTTAAAAAGGGGGGAGTCGTTCTGGCCTTATGCCAGGAATGACAACCTCTCTCTCTCTCTCTCTCTCTCTCTCTCTCTCTCTCTCTCTCTCTCACACACACACACACACACACACACACACACACACACACACACACACACACACACACACTGCACCAAGAATACTGGCTGCATCTATGGAAAATGAATAAACAATTGAGTAGTTTGTCTTGTATATATATATATATATATATTCCAAATCTCTCTCTCTCTGTGTGTGTGTGTGTGTGTGTGTGTGTGTGTGTGTGTGTGTGTGTGTGTGTGTGTGTGTGTGTGTGTACCTTATGAACGGCCACAGTTCTCAACCGATCAACACCAAATTTGGCATCAAGCATCCTTGGCACCCTCGGAAGGTCATGGCGTCTTTACTTTTTGAACAACCGTCCACCAATGAGCAGAAGCGCTACTCGAAGTGCGAAGCGCTGAGTACGGCCACAGTTCTTCGCAGATCGACTTCAAATTTGGTATCAAGCATCTTTGGCACCCTCGGAAGGTCATGGCGTCCTTCCACCAAGGGGTCTTAGCGCGAAGCGCTGAGTCGGTCAAAGTGCGGGGTCGAAGCGTGTGAGCGCTAGTGTGATATAAGTATAAAATAGAGATAAATAGTACCTTCACCTTCCGGAAATTATATTTAAGAACCTGACGAAAATCGATTGAAAAGGGACTGAACTATAAGGCCCAGTGCCCTGCAGAACGGGTGCTGGATGCCAAGGTCATCCACTAAAAGGACGCTAACTTTCAAATCACATTGGCATAGTCACACCACTTCTCAAAGCAAAACTGAATTGAATCAGTTGAGAAACAGCTGAGTTATAAGGTCCGTTTTACGTTTAACACACTCAGACACACACACACACACATTTGCATTGTAATTGTCTTCATCATGGTTGTTGCCGTGCTAGAATGAAAGGAAGGTAGTGACTTCCCATCTCCTAAGCCTTTTATTCTTCGTAGGATCTATATAAAAACAGACAGACAGAGGGGGGGGGGGGGGGGGGGGGGGGGGGGGCACACAGACAGAGACGGAGACAACCGGACGGACAGACAAATAGACCACCAGATAGACAGAGACAGAGGGGGGGAGGGGGTGGGGAACAGAGGGAGGGAGGGGGAGGGGAAGAGAGAGAGAGAGGGAGGGAGGGAGGGAGACAGGGACAGGGAGGAGGGAGGGGGTGTATATTAAATGTTTATTTCTCATATCGTGACTAACACATAAAACTGAATGCTTTGGGGGGGGGGAGTTAATCTAAAACAGGGGGGGGGGGGGGGGGGGGGGGGGTCATTCTGGCGTGGTTTGTGTTTTAACTCCCAGGGAGTTAAAATTGGCATGTGCTAATTCTAACTCCCGGGGAGTTAAAAGTGGAGGGGGGGTTAAATTGGATCGTTTACACCGGGGCTGTGACCGACGTGAAACGCTGCCTTCTTCCACCTATCGTTGTGCAGCGGAGAACGTTATAAACTTGAAATTTGGAGATTGTAGGCACTGAACCTCAGAGGCATATAATTCTATTGAGTTTCGGGGATAGGCTCCTGCAGAGAGGCGATGGGCCATGGAGAGAGTACGGCGATACCATCTTCAGGGATAGTTAGGCCTTCAATTTTCAATGTCTTGTCTATCCATCTCCTATCCGTATCTACCTGTATGTCTATCTGTCTGCCTGCCTGTCTGTCTGTCTGTCTGTCTGTTTGTCTGATTATGAACCTGTATGACTGCCTACTTGTCTGTCTGCCTGTTTATCAGTCTTTCGATGATGTCTCCATCTGTCGGCATATTCAGTGTTGCGTCTCTAATCATTTCATAGACCAGTGTGTGTGCCTTATTCTGAGAGGATGTTCTACGTTTAATTCATTGATTAATCCAGTCAAACTATCATAATCTCATGAGTTTCTTGTAAAGTGAACGGTACAATAAGCTGATGTGCATACATTTCAGTTTCATTTCAGTTTAAGTACCTGTCTTTCTTTCCCACTTGTAGGCGAGTTAATTCCCCAGAAGTCCATTGTGTAAAAGCATCCAAAAGAAGGTTAATTTTGTATTTAAAGAATCCAAAAGGAAGCTAATTTTGTATCTTTGAATATCGGGATGTGGATCAAATTGCATATTCCCTTTGGAATAAGATTGTGCGTGTTAGAACCGAAAATCCTAATGAAAGATTGTCTGTGTTAGAATGGGAAACAAAACACCTAACTGGACTGCAACACACACGTCGAATCTACACAAAATAACACCTGAAAATCGATTGCGATGGGTCACCGGGACATGTCAAAGCAGTGAGTACATCTATCATTTTAGCGATGAATATAGACGGATGTTTACCATGTGAAAATGTTTTTACAACTTTAAGCGATGGAATAACAAAACCAGACCCGGCCTCTTTAGTTTGCATTAATAAGACGTTTCGATACAAGTTAAGATGGTTGAGATCTTTGTTTTGCATTCGCATCTTTGCTGAATATGATGAAATGCAGGGTTGATCAGCTTTCTTCGCATCAGTGTAATCAAGATCGAACTTTGCTCTGCATGCTCCTTTCCCAAACTGGAATGGGATCCGTGTAAGACGTCTTGGCCAATGATCCATAATGTAGGCCTACACCAGTTTCCTTACACAAATCCCCAGTATAGGAACCAATAGCGGGCAGAGAGATGTGTCTTGCTCTGTTTTTTCCCTTTTCTTTTTCTTTTTTGGACGATTAAACCCGGGGTTCATAAATGTGTCTATTTCATTTACATCTTCCATGGCTGAAACACTTCATGACGTATTTTGCAAGTGTTATTTCCCTGTTTCTGTTAATGATCTAATGGCAAACAAAATCGAGCTTAGATAGGTGCAACGAAAGATTTTGTTTACAAAACAGAACACGATGGTTCACATATGCTGTCAGAGAAAGATTTTTACTTGAACATTCTCTTCTGCAGTCCCTTCGACCCCCTCCCTTCCGCTCCCCTCCCGCTCTCATTTCATGATCGCCCTCTTTACTCCTCCCTACCCTCTGTCCCTCAGCTGACTTCTCCTCCTTTATTTTCGTCCTTTCTTTTCTAACTGATAGGCAATGCTTAGATAAGAAACATACAACCAGTGTGTTTTCATCCCCCATTGGCAATCGATCGCACGGGCCTTCGCTCTCCCTCATAATCCCCAGTCCAGCTCTGACGCTCATCTCTTCACTGTTCATCTTCGTACAATCACACAGGAATCTCAGACGCACTGACACAAGTTTTCATCCCGTCTGTAAGCTACCGATGCCTGCACACAGACGGGATAAAAACTTGTGTGATACGTTGGTCACCAGAAAACTGAAAGAGCAGTGAAGGGAAAAGCAGCAGAAACTTGTGATTGTGACACCTGTTCTTCACTAGTAACTTCAACAGTGTTGGACACAAAGCGGAAATCTTCACACAATGTTACGAGTAATGTGAAATGTGCAGATAGAAATTTCATGTATGCTCTGTTGTGTAAACGGTGTGATAAGACAGTTTATGTTGGTGAAACCGGACGTTCGTTGAAAGAAAGAATAGCGGAACACTTACGTGACATCGAGTTCCAAAGAGAAAAGCCAATAATGCGACATTTCCTTCATCATTCAGTGGAAGACCTTGCTGTTGCAGTGTTGGCAAAAGCTTACGGTGAAAGCAAAAGCTTCAGACTTATTACTGAAGAAAAATGTATAAGGACATGAGATACAAGGATGGCAAATGGATGTAATGTTAAGACAAATTTGTAACAACCCTATCCAGATTTATCTATGAACAACATTGATGATTTGCAGAAAATTTATATATGATATATTTTTCAGATGACAGTTCTTGTATGCCATGCACAGTCACAGACAGGACTGTGTGGTCACATTATTCTATGGGTTCATTTTCATTGTGATTTATGGCGCGTATTGTTATGTTTTTGAAGTACATTGATTACAGCACACACACACACACACACACACACACACACACACACACACACACACACACACACACACACACACACACACACACACACACACACACACACACACACACACACACACACACACACACACAAATTGCCCCCTCTCCCCTCACACCCCCCCCCCCCCCCCCCCCCCCCTTTTTTTTTTCCTTGCGTAATATATTTATGAGGTCAATTCTTTGCTCTGACCAGCTGCCAAAGATGGACATCACGTAGTTGCATTTTTTTTTCTCTCTGAAAAAAGGCAACGTGGCCGAAATTAGAAGAGTGGCATTGTGATTTTCTATAATGTTTTCTTCCCTTTGGA
>JADBJO010024055.1:0-7500 GCA_016801955.1 Conus betulinus | reverse complement strand
CGCGCGCACGCAGGCACACACACACACACACACACACACACACACACACACACAGGTACGCAGGCACGCACGCACATTACACACACGGCAACCTCTCTGTCTGTCTCACAGTTTTTTTTTTTTTTTTTTTTTTTTTTTCTTTTTTTTTTTTTTTTGCATAATGCGACGGGTCTATTCGGCTACTGTACACAGTGTACCGTTCGGTAATCTCTTGTCAACGGTCTTAGTGCTGCATTTGATACCGCGGTCGAGGCTGGTGAAGTACTTTTCGACACGTTCGTTACCGGCTGGCTCTACGGACCCTTCTGCTGGGAAGATGACACCTATCGTTATAGAGGCAGCTTGTGGGTCGCAAGTCTTGTACTGATGACGAACACACAGTGAACAATACTAAGAGTTCAGTTACAGTTCATGAATAAAGAAAGTTTACTCGCATATAAGCAGGTCAGCCAGTGTGAACGACTGTTTAAAAGAAAAGATTTAGAGAGAGAGAGAGAGAGAGAGAGAGAGAGAGAGAAGGTTAATCATAATTATGGGCCTTAACCCATTGCGAAGCGCTGCGTGAACATGTCATCTGAAACAAATACTCATGACTACAAAGCATACCGAACACAAATAATTCAGGCAATCAAGAGGTAGCTGTTTCTCTAAAATTTGAATGTTTTATACAACGACAAAGACACATTGCGAACAACTTCTGTTGAAGTTGACGCCATCAATATTAAAACAGGGAAGGCTTCTATCAATTTGTAGCGTAATGAATCATGCCTTAGGGCTGGACAGCACGGAAAGAAAACGAATTTCATGTTCTTGAGACCCTTTACACAGCGGACACAGCAAAAGAATTATCATCAACGATGGTTTTGCATCTAAACTAATGAATGACTAATTCTGATATTACGGTCGAGATTTGGTCATAAAATACTCTAAGTGTCAGTCCATTTCTAAAGCTAAGTAAAATCGTTCCTGGGTGTAAAGTATTGGTCCAATTTATTAACGTTACGGATATTTTCATTCACTGATTCAGTCAATAGTATATGCTACTTCAGTCAGTAATACTTATGCGCAATGTAGAAGAGCTTGCTTGTGACCGCAGGGGTAATGAGAAAGTGACAGGGATACGGGATATCGATCAGAGAGATGGGGTGGAGTGGGAAGGGTATAGATGAAGCGAAATGAATCGATGTGTGCGTCGGTAGGGGGTGGGCTGGGGTGGATGGTATGGTGGGAGGGGGGGAGGGCTCAGAGAGAATATCTCTGTAGGCTATATACACAGATGAAATTCTCGTAGTTCATTTTCTTTCTTTTTTTTTTTTCTTCTTTTTGCTCGCTCTCTCTCTCTCTCTCTCTCTCTCTCTCTCTCTCTCTCTCTCTCTCTCTCTCTCTCTGGTTTACGCAATTATGATGTAAATCGTTTGAGTATTTGTGATGAGTCAGCCGAGTATTCTCCAGTCCATTTAAGCAAATTACGGGTAATTTTGATGACGATGAGATTAGTTTCCTTGGGTCCTGCAAGTGCGCGAACTCCAGTACCACTGGTGAGGGTACCCCGAGTTGGATGCTGAAAAAAAAAAGGGAGTGTAAGTGGGGAGTAATTCGCATATCCAGGGGTGTAGTAACAAGTGCATATCAAACTGCTGGTCCTGGGCGAGGAAGGCATTTCACCCCCACCACTGCTATTCACTGGGTTCTCCAATGGGTTTGAGCTGAGGCATTCTGGGGCAGGGCGTCGACGTCTCGGTTCAGTGATCGGCGGCTACAGGTAAGTCTTGATGACCCATCGAGGCTCGCTTCGCCTGATATGAGGGGCGAACGCCTTCGGGAAGGCTTCAACTGTTAGGTGGTTTGCACCTCGGTGGCTGTGGGTCGAAGTAATCTCTTTTAACGCATCAGGTCCTTGTCTAGAAGTCGGGGCTGTTGAAAAAGTAAGTAGTTTAGTGGGATCGAACATGACTTAGATATTAGCCTATGCATTAAACACACGGAAACCCAACTCCTTGTGCATGTGTGCAAGGGTGTACTATAGTAGGCTTGGGTTGAACTAAAATCATTTACTATTGTTGGTGCTAATCGTTGTGGGGTGTGTGTGTGTGTGTGTGTGTGTGTGTGTGTGTGTGTGTGTGTGTGTGTGTGTGTGTGTGTGTGTGTGTGTGTGTGTGCGTGCGTGTGTGCGTGGTGCGTGCGTGTGTGAGTGTGAATGTGTGTGTGTGTGTGTGTGTGTGTGTGTGTGTGTGTGTGTGTGTGTGTGTGTGACTACCGATTCCATGGATTGAACCAGTATAACTTGGTTCCTCTCTGCTGATAATGGTTATTGCACGCTCGGAAAAACCAGTGAAAGCGTGACTTATTAAGTCATGGTGAAAGTGAACTCATCCCGTCGTGCTGAGGGCTCAGGAATATATAGCGATATAAAGTCAAGGCCTTAAAGCCTTCACGTGAAGCGCAGGTTTGCAATAGCCTCGAAGCCAACGACGGTAGAAAACTGTCCTGTGTGGGGGCGGGTGACAGTGGAGGTTTGCTGTTGCCTGGAGCCAACGACGGTAGAGAATTGTCTCCTGGGTGGGGACGGAAGACAGCAAGACGTATTAGTCTGTAGAGGCCTAGACAAGAGAGCTACCAGTCAACGGTGAGGTGTCTGCAGCAACAGAACACCTGCGGGAGAGGCCGACAGGAGCCCCTTTCCTGGAGAGACCGTGAGACGATCTGCTGAGAGTGCGACCGAGGGAAAGATCGAGTTGTCAGGCAGTGCATATGTACGTGTAACCAGAATATTGCAACATGTTGCCTTTCCTGTTGATTGAGAGTGACTGAGAATAAGGGGATGCAATTACTGGATTATCTGTTTGACTTACACGTTTGTATGATACAGATGCATATGCTGTGTAGTGACAGGTAGGGGCCGAGAGTCGAGTAAAACAAAATTTCATTAAAAAAAAAGAGATGTTATTGATTTCCCTGTCACCTATGTGCGGGTTCAATGTGAGTGACTGAGTGCGTGTGCTTACGCGAGAAACGCAATCTATTCGTGAAGATATGAATGCTTCTATCTACACCCCCTTGCATCCCTGTATAAAATAATCATATTTTGATAACGGTGGGGGAAAGGGGGGGGGGGGGGGGATGTCGGAAACCTATCACTATATTGTTTCGTGCTGCAGATGACTGTTCATTTACATAATTATGATTGGTATTGCTTTTCATGTGCATTTGAGTTACGCCTACTGCGTATTGTTGAAGAGGAAATAAACTTCTTTCAGAAAATGGGGAAAAAAAAAAAAAAAAAAAAAAAAGCATTGAAACAAAGAAAGAACTAATGCGGAGGAATTTCAAATCAACATATACTGGGGGAGATGAAGACTACAGCTACAAGGATGAGAACAATAGTGTAGGCCTGACAGCACAGTTACGATTAGATTTTGACGGACGAATGACGGGAAAAAAAAAAAAAAAGGGGGGGGGGGGGGGTGGAGGGGGGGGCAATCGTGGGGGGGGGGGGGGGGGGTAAAAATCCAATGTTACGATTCCTCCGGCGAAGAAGAAGCCTATGGAGGTTAACACTGTGTTTGACCCACAAACTAACTGCACGTGTGTGGGCCAACCGGCGTCGGAAGGCCATTATGAAAGGTGTTTGCACAACCATTGACCGTTGACTTGTTTTTGCCGCTTTGGCGAAGGCCACGAGAAGTGACATTCAAAACGATTCCGATTGGCTGACCGGCGAACACACCTCCGTGACAAGCGCATGTCAAGGTCATGGCAGGAACCGAAGAAGCACGGCTCTGGGAAAACAGCTGACAAAACTTAAAATGGCGTGTCGTAGGGCTTTCACAGCCCACGGTCTTCACCATCTATGCCGTCAAAGACTACAGAGATCCAAGAACAGATCAACTCTAACCGTTTGTCGGGTTTTTCACGCGGAGGTTCGTAAGTTTATTCTCTCTCTCCATGTCGACCTATTTTTTCGAGGCAGGAAAGCACTAGGAGATGTTTGTACCGCCCTTAGTTTCGCAAATGGTCTTTCTTCGGACAGTGGCACTCGTGGAAGGGAATCAGGGATGCATTGTGGGTCATTGACCTGCTTTTCAGGGTCACTTTGACTATGCACCCTCGGGCGCACCGTACAGCTGATTGCTAGAGACACTGATGTGTCACTGGAGAGAGAGAGAGAGAGAGAGAGAGAGAGAGAACGTAGGATAAGACGAACAGATTACAACGTTAGGCTAATTAATAATACTAAAGGCAAGCAGTACATTTTACATATTAAGCTCTGAACTCTTGCCCCATAGCAGATGATCAGGATTGGAACTAAACAATTCGTACGAAACACAAAGCCAGAGAGAGAGAGAGAGAGAGATCAAAGACTGGAAATCTTAGCCCCAAAGAGCTGTAGAGGCCGAGATCAAACACACGTTGGTATCATGGATCACCAAGACTTGGTAGAAAAGTAAGTATAAATTTAAGCCACATCTTTTTGTCGAGAATTAATGTCCGCTGTCTTTCTGTACATATGTGTTATGGCTAAAACTTTTCGTATGCATCCACCATACAGTGACAGAATAAACAAGTTATCAATGGTAAGTGTGGTCATAACTTTAGTTTTATACACAACAATAATGATAATTATAATCATTTCACAGATAGTAATGCGAGTAGAAGTAGTAGTGGTTGACAGTGGTAATGAATCATGAATAAGGTTCCCATTGACATGCTTTTTTCAATTAATAATGCACTAAAGTACCTTTGAAAAATAGTTAATGTGTCGGTCAACATCTTAAAATTGAACAATTACAGTGACTTGACCCTTTGAAGTTCGGCAGGGTGGTGGTAATGGTTAATAATAGTAATGAAAAATGGATAGGTTTCTGGTTGACATGCATTTTATAACGTGCTAAATACCCTTTGAATATTAACTTAAGGTGTCAGTCAGCATCTTAGAATTGGACAATAGCAGTGACTTAACCCTTTGAAATTTTGCAGGGTGGGTAACTCACGCTGATCAAAGATTGCTGTGAGAGCCTGCAATCATTATCAGGGTTTTCCCTTGTCTGTGTATCATAAAACTAGATGCTGTTTATTTTTGACGTGGGTTTGCAAGAAGTGTATCTGAAGATTTTAGTCTGTGTTGTTTTTTTAGAGGGAAAAAAAAGAATGTAAATGAAGTTTTGTTTATAATTTCCAATGAAAAAGGGGTTTCTTCATGTCCAGTTTCTGTTACTAAACCCAAGTGATTGTGTAAATGCATTCTCATGAAATGTGTAAATGCATTCTCATGAAAAATCAAGGACTGAGTGAAAGCTGAGAGACTAACGTTCGACTGAATGGCAAGAGAGATGAATGTATCAGCACCAGCTGGCAGCCATTTATTCGGCTGTAACCATGTAGGCAACCATTGTGTAAATAAAAAGAATAAACTGTAGAAGACTGAGAGCTTGGTCTCTCACTGAGAATATGTGCTATATAAGTATTCTCCAAAAATGATGATAATGCTTTGATCACCAAATACAGATTTTCATGAATGTTATTGCCTAGGCAACATTTGAGGGTTTTTAGGGCAAAAGAGTCTGACCAACATGAATACAGTGAGAAGTAAACCTTGTACATCCTGTGACCAGAGTGATCATGCTTTTTTTTTAATGAACAAAGTCTTATGGTGATCATCTGAACGGAATCAGAACAATATCCTCTTTCTGTTGGTTGGTTGTGTGTGTTGCTGGACTTGCTACTATGGTGCTGTTCCCTGCCAATTAGGGGAGGGGGGGAGGAGGGGGGATGAGAGGATGGGATGGGGGGCAAACAGGGGGAAGGGGGAAGGGCAGTGTGTGAGGGCTGCACTTTATCACCGATAAATTGAATTGCTGAACCTTTCATGAAAACAAAGTGTCTTTGTTAATCAGCTCTATGATCTCAGAAGACTTGACAAACTTAAACTTAATTAAAGGGAATGAGGTATAAAACTGCAAAGAGAAAGATACAGAGATCTAATATATTTTGTGAGTGTGTGTGTGTGTGTGTGTGTGTGTGTGTGTGTGTGTGTGTGTGTGTGTGTGTGTGTGGATAGCCTGCAGAGAACATTCAACATGATTTCCTTCCGAGCTGGATGCTTTCAGTTTCATTAATGGAAGTGGGGAGGGGAGGGGGGTAGGCACACTCAATATATGGGTGCATTTGCAGCACTACACACTTATGATAATATTCTTTTAAAATTGCATTTTATAATGTTTGGTATATGTATATCAGTATACCTATTTATCTGTCTTGTCTATCTATCTGTCTATCTGTCAATGTATCTCTGTGTATTTATCTGTCAATCTATCTATCTGTCTATGTATCTATTTGTTTGTCTATCTATCTATATCTCTATCTGTCTATGTAGAGAGAGAGTCTAAAATGCTTACATTGTCGGTGGTGCTTAATTTTTTCAGTTGTTTGCAAATGGACGGTTTTTATCTATGTCTCTATCCATATATCTGTCTGTCGGTATGTCTATCTATCTAGTATCTGTCTATATCTATCTATACCTACCTATCAATCTCTCTCTCTCTCTCTCTCTCTCTCTCTCTCTCTCTCTCTCTCTCTCAGTCTATCTATCTATCTGTAGAGTATACATTACAGTGATTTCATTGTCATTGGTGCTTATTATTTTCTTTTCAGTTGTTGCCGAATGGACGGTTTGGATTTC
This sequence comes from Conus betulinus, assembly GCA_016801955.1. NCBI lineage: Eukaryota > Metazoa > Mollusca > Gastropoda > Neogastropoda > Conidae > Conus > Conus betulinus. The sequence goes on along the minus strand of JADBJO010024055.1, from coordinate 821 downwards.
TGTTTGATATTGACGGTGTCATTGTGCGTGGGAAAAAACTGTTGCCAAGCGCCAAAGAAGCCTTTAAATTGCTGACTGACGATCATGGCAATTTTCAAGTGCCAGCCTTATTTGTGACCAATGCAGGCAACACTCTACGAAGTAAACAAAGCAAGCCAGTTGTCACAGTGGCTTGGTATCAATGTGAGTGTTTTGAGCCTGATGAGTTATTGATGTGTGCTGTTTGTATGTATCATTTTTGCTTTTCTGTGTCATGTCTGTGTCTCTGTGTGTATTTTCTTTGACCTGTTGAAAGCCCTTACCGTTCTCCCTACCCTCCAGTCTCCTTTCCCCTCCCCTCCCCTCTTTTTGTGTATGTTTCACTCTCTTTCACTCACCCTCTCTCTCTCTCTGACTCAGTCTGTCTCTTTCTCTTGTGTGTGTGTGTGTGTGTGTGTGTGTGTGTGTGTGTGTGTGTGCACATGAGCATGTGCGAGTGTGTGTGTGTGTGTGTGTGTGTGTGTGTGTGTGTGTGTGTGTGACTGTGTGCATCTGTGCACATGTACATGCACGCTTTTATGTCTTCTATTCAGCACTTTCATGTACACCAGATAAAGCACAAGTTAACCATTTTTTAGAAAATCAACAGGCACCTTGTAAACATTTTTTGGGAGCCCAGTATGGAGTTTTAGCACTATATATATATATCATGGTACTCGCCATGGATGAAATTCACTCTCAGACCTTTTGAGGAAGTTGACAGTAGTAGCTTTAACCAGAAACTTAAAAAAAAAAGAAATTTGTACAAGGTGAGGCTGAAAAGGTAAAACAAAGCAAATGTT
>JADBJO010024054.1:20000-25683 GCA_016801955.1 Conus betulinus | reverse complement strand
CTGGTGTGAGAGGGGTAGACCATGAAGACAGACATAGGCAGACAGATAGAGAGAGAGAGGGAGAGAGAGAGAGCAGAAGAGTTAGAGAGATAGGAGAGAGAGAGAGAGATTAGAGCGGATAGGCAGAGATCTGAGAGATAGAGATTATAGAAGGCAGGACAAAGGCCTGTATCAGCATCTATAGCCAATGATAAGCATTACGCTTCGGTTACTGTTACTCTAGCCGTCAGCCATATGGGACAGTGCGGTCTCCTGCAAAGATATTGAACATTTTAGAAGCACCGATCCATCTCTCCGTTTTGGTCCGCTAACACCATTTCCTGTGATGTATCCCTTGACGACACCGGAGACATATCTTCACTCTTCCTGATGCGCCCAGTTCCATCCCTCGTATTGCAAGGCACCGGTGGTGTTGCTAAGTGGAAGGAACACCGTAACGATAATCGGATTAGGAGAAAAGAACATGAACCAACCTTAACCGAAGATCGAAGAATAAACAACGATTATTTTGAGTAACGCCATATTGAATTGAATTGTTGACGCCAAGATCTGTGTCCTGATTAAGCAATAAAATGAACAGAGCCAAGAAAGATTGGCGGTGGCTTCTCCAGTTATCACTAAAGCTGGAGAAAGAAAAGAACACAGGACTATTATCAACACCGCTGTAAATATAGTGTTCGTGTGTCAATACTAAAAGGTGAAGAGTAAAAGACAAGACCGGGGGGGGGGGATTTAAAGTAAATTATATCGGTTGTTGACGTGATCTAGGTCCATGAATTTGTCAAGATCAAATATTCCGCACGCGCTTGTGTAGGTGTGTGGTGTGTGTGTGTGTGTGTGTGTGTGTGTTTGTATTGTTTGTTTTTTTGTGTGTTTGTGTTGTGTTGTGTGCATGTGTGAATGAGTGTGTTGTGTTTGTTGTGTATTTTTTGTGGTTTGTTTGTGTTTGTGGCTGTGATATGTGTGTGTGTGTGTAGTTGGTGAGAAAGGATGCGAGAGCAGGAGAGAGATAGAGGAGAGAGGGATTGAGAATGAGAGAGAGTTACGAAACCAGACGTTTGGGGCAGTTTCCATGGCTTCATAAACACAGCACATTGAATCATTGTTTCTTTTCGTTACACCTTGATAGAGTCATTATATCTGGCTGGGGGTGGTCTGTTCATCGTAAGTGTAGATGCGTCCTTTGCTGCGTATGCGCCATGTGACAGTCACACCAGCCGAATCCGGAACCGCCCGAATACCGTTCTTGTTTTCCCATATATATTGGCGCTCTCCAACTTAGACTTGTTGCTTACTGAGTGGACGACCCCCCGCTACCTCGTCAGGGGCAAGAAATCCAGGTAACAGGGGAGGGGGGGGGACGAGCCGGCCGATTGATGTCCATAGTACGTTAGACGATGTTTTGTCTTATCACTCGGATGAGTGACCCTATCCCTGTTCATGGCTAGTATCTACTATCTGCGTGCGATCTTGTATCGCATTAGTTTTCCTGTCTTGTAAGTATGGTATTTCTTGTTCGAGATAACGATTGGCCGAATTTATATTCCCGCCCGCATCCGTTTGTAGGAACAGAAATCGCTGTTTGGTCCGGGGCTACTTATGTCGTGCAGACCAGCCTATATATCTCGCAGCTAACCCTGCGATCCGGGGACTTCTCCCTAATCCGCCCACGGGGGACCAGCCTGCTTGGGGTGGGGGTGGGGGGTGGGGTGGGGGGTGGGGGGTGGGGGGGGGAGATGCCTCTGTTCTAGTTCAGGCCCCTAATGACTGTGGAATGCTTCCTTGCAGGAATGAAACACCACAATCTAAGAAGCTAAGAGCAGAGACCCTGGCCTACCGACACTTGTATGCATTTCAGACGAGGGAGAAAGTTCTATGGTTCCTCTGGAACATAGATCCATACAGCAGTCCTTCGTCGTCATCAATTGCCCCTTGGGATTCCTGTCTGAGTGTACGAACCGAAGAGTACTCTTTGAAAGGCTGTGATATCGAAAGGCGGCTTGATGAAGAAGTGGGTTGGTGGTGTGGTTGGGACATGCGACAGAGAGACGATCGCATTGGTTTCTTTTTCTCAGTTCCAAACAAACCATTGACCCGTTTTTTGCGATGTTGACAGTAATTTGATGCGCATTCGCCAACACACACACACACACACAACACACACACTACGCCCCACAACAGCCCACGAGAGAAACACACACAACAAACACACACTACCAGTCCGCCAGCCACGCACCGATGTGTCAGCAGCAAAGGCGCAGCAAGCACGCAATCACCACGCACCGGCGACAAAAAGCACGCCCACTACGGGAAATTCGAAATGCCAAATCAACTGCCACTTGCACGCACGAAACACAGATCATCCAACCGCAGCTCAGACGAGATCAGAGGGGGATAGGGGGGTGAAACCGACTCAGATAAAAAGGGGACATATAAGTGTCCCGTGGAGTGAGGAGGACGGGAGACAGGAAGTAATGGGAAAGTTAGATGTCCGATGGTCGGGAGGTGGGGGTAGAGGGGCCTAGGGAAGGAACATGCATAAGACAAGACACACAAGACTGCTTCATTATTAACAAGGTGTTGGACCTTTCGATATTGTGTGGCAATTCAAAAGAGGAACGTGAGAGGGACAGACAGGACAGACAGATACAGAGAGAGACAGACAGAGAGGGAGGAGAGAGAGAAATGTAATATCCCAACAACCTCTCTCTCTCTCTCCGTCTCTCTCTGGTCCTCCGCTCATCTCTCTCCTCTCTCTCCTCTCTCTCCTTCTAACTTTTTTATTCCTACTTCCTTTTTCGTTTCTCTTCCTTCCTTTCTTCCCTCATCGGCTGACAACCCTTACTTCGAAAAAGTTTCGTAGTGGAGCTATGATGTCCCTCACTGACCTCTCCTGGAGTCTTACCCACACAAGACTGTACGTTCCTGTATATGTTGCTTAGACGGTTGCAAGTCAGGGTCGAACTTGAAGCTTAGGTCCGCACTGGATGGAATGCAAATGTACGTATGGAGATCACAAATAACGAGGCAAGAGAGAGAGAGGAGAGAGAGAGTAAGAGATAAGAGCTATGACGAGAGAGAGAGAGAGAGTAAGAAGGCATTCTGCGTTCTAATTGTTGTTGTTGTGTGTCTGTCTGTCTTTCTGTCTGGTTGCTGTCCTGTGTTGTCCTGTGGGGTGTGTGTCTGTGTGTGGGGTGTAGTGTGTTCATGTGTGTGTGTGATGTGGTGTGTGTGTGGGGAGAGATAAGAGATATAGAGATAGATAGATATCGCTAGAGCTTAGAGAGAGATCAACTGTCTCGAGACGTTGACTTCTTAATAATCTACACATTACACAAACAACTGGTTACTCATAGTGGGTTCCCCACTCCCACCATATAACACTAATACCATTCAATGATTCCTAACAGAGGATTTCTTTTCGGAGTTTCTGGCATACAGAGGCTTCTTTTTTGTATGGAGGAGCCTCGCTAGCTCTTTCCCTCGTTTCTCCCAAGACTTAGTCCTGCTGGATTAAATTCCGTAGTACCCAGTTCCCTCCCCTGTCGCCTGCGATTGAAATAAGATTTTATTTTCCCTATATCCCCGATGCACAGCAACGGGCGGGGGGGGGCGGGGGCTGAAAGACTATCGTGCTCGTGTCGTCTTGGGTTTCTGAACATCAGGGGAGGCCCGTCCTTTCCCAGAATATAGATGTCTGGGGGGCCAAGGCTAGGGGGGGGGGGTTCGGGTCGTGTGGGGTGTGCCGGGGGGTTGCGCTTCGGGGGGTCTGTCGGGGGAAGGGTGGGTCGGGGTAGTGGGCCCCTCCTCCCATTCCCTGAATGCATCGCTAATGTCCTCTTGAGGCACCTTTGTATGGCGTTTCCTATCTGTGATCTTTCCCTTTCGGAGTAATGGCCCTACCACGCAGGGCTGGACGTAATGACGGCTTGGAATCTAGAGGCTTTCCATTGTGAGTCAAGACTAGAGGTGCGGCGTGCTCTTTCGTTTACAAGTGTACGCTCAACCCCCCCAGCCTTGCCAACACGGCCCCCCTCCCCTCCGCCATGCGAGACACACCTCCTATAATTCCCACCGCCCCATACTCGGAACGCCCTACACTAAGCTCGGTGATGTCAACGTTGTTTGAAAATGTCAGCACTGGTTTAGACTCAGGCAGCACGACAGGTCTATTTTCGAGCGCCTGGCTCTCTATCCTCAGACCCCATCCTGTGAGACCAGCGCTCGAACAATACCCGTGGTCGATTTTAAAACTAAACTCCTTTTAAAGAACCATTCGAGTTTGTAACAGCATGTTGCTGCGCCCCAAGGGTCGAGCCACTTTTAAGATTGTTAGACCCTCCCTGCGGAGAGCGAGCGCTCGAAACAGACCTGGGCGATTTTAAAAAACTTTCCTTTTTAACCATTCTATTTTTACCCCTACAATCTATTCATATATAATAATAACTATTAAACATCTATATTAGTAGATATATATAAATATATGATTGAGTTATAAACAAGCTTGCTCTTATGTCCAGATTGTAAAACGGGGGGTGTAAGCCTCATAGTCTGTCAGTGGTATGTGATGATGGGTTGGGGGGATGGCATCACCACCCAGCCCCCCAATAAAAACTAATCTGACAAACCAGAAAATAACACTATCATTCTTGTGTGGGTGAATGGTCAAACAAAAGAACCCAAACAATGCAAGAAGTGCTGGGGGTCTCAAATGACCTTCAGCAACTTATAGTCCCTCCAAGCAGGTGCCATCTCCATGGGGAGCAAAGCTCACGTACACTACATCACACACACTTGCCGCGGTTAGAAGGCTTATCACCCCCTATTTCTATAGAATCTTGACGAACATAGGAGCAAGCTTTTGTTTATAATCAATATTTCTTGCAGTCATCACTGCCCAAACACCTAGAATGCTCTGTAAGTGCTGCGAATGGTTGCTCGTAATGTAATCCTTGAAATTTATTGTTTCATTTGTGTATATAATATATATATATATGATATAATATATAGTATATTAATATATATATAATAACACGCGTATGGTCATCTTGTTCTGTACAGAACAGAGCACGCTGTCAATAGTACGTTGTGTACGCTTGTCCAATAGAGCTTGCTTTATACTGTTCTTTGCAGCTCAAAGCAAGTGCAGCTACGAAGAAACGTGTCCTATGCTGGTCCAAAAGTATTAATGACAGTTCACACGGCAAAAGTCATCTGTAAATCATCGTGCATCACCTACACAAGTCCTATAAAAGTCGTGAGAGTGTGCTGAGAGTCACCAGCGGTGTTTGCTTTAGCGCCAAACTTTCAAAGCCAGACATCCCTTTTGCGTATATGATCACATCTCTACTCTCTGCTCTTCGCTCTCATCGCTCCTAGATCACCCCACTCCACTCTCCCGTCCTCTCCTCTCTCTCTCTAGATCCTCTCTCTCCTCGTCATTCTGATCCCTCTCTCTCACTCGCTATCCGGGCCAGTATCCCAACCCCCCCGGCTATCGGTCGACTCTCCACGTTGCGCCTGAGAAACGGGAACGGACCTTAAACTCGTCTAACAACCCCATACCGTCCTCGGCCTGACCTGGACTGCAATTTTGGCACTTCTTTCGCAGCTGGACGAAGTGCTGCCAATGTGTAGTGGTGTGTGTTGGGGGAGTGGGGTTCGCTGGTGTGCTATCATTGCT
>JADBJO010024054.1:0-10000 GCA_016801955.1 Conus betulinus | reverse complement strand
TTCTTTGTAGATTCAAAATCAGTCCTACTTGCCCTGACTCCTCCAATATTTCGACATGACCCGACCTTGTGTTTGAAATTAAATATCTTTTATACTGTCGGCTGGCGTCTAAAGACATTTTATAGAATTTTGCTGGATTCCTTCGCATACTGGTATACTTGGAAATGAAACCTGGCTGATAGGGCTTCGGCTGCGAAAAAAGGTGCTAAAAAAGCAGGGTCATTTTCTGGAGTTGTAAAATAAAACCCGTCAGTAGTTCCCCTCAGTAGTGGAATGCTATCGTACCCTTGAATCGACTGCACGGAAGAGAGCTCAAACAAATGTTGATACGCCCTACCGAGATTTCATCCAACCAATGGGAAGCTTTTCCATTAGACCTTGTATTAAGAAAAACGACTGATCTTCCTTCTAGTTTATTATTCCAGACCAAATATCTTCCTTATATTCGATTAAAAGCTAAATGCTTTAAAAACAAAGTTTAGTAAGAATACTAACTGTATTTGTGGTAAAGAGAATAACACTGAACCATATTCTGTTCAATTGTCACAAGTGGACACTTTCTTACACAACATCTTTGCGATCCAATACTTTTTTCTGAAAAAAAACTTGCAAGATCTACTTTCGAATCATTCTTTGATGATCGAAAATTGCTGAATACTTAATACATAGTCCGATTGGGGTTTTTTATTTAGATAGTTTTGAGCTATTCTCATTTTGTTTAAGATAGTGAATGGATTTTTGTTGTCTTGCTATATGTTAATTTTTTTCCCACTAACTGTTGTGTATTTAAGATGATTGATCTGTTAAATGTTCAGTTTAGACACATATACAGATACATACACGCACACACTCACATACAAAGGCCTACATTCATGCTTACACAACACATAGGCTTATTCATTTAATCATTCAGTCAGTCAGGCACTCTCTTCTTTCATTCACGTCTAATATCACTCAAAAGTGAACAGACGTTAAACAGAAGTACGAACGACGAACGAACACACACACACACACACACACACACACACACACACACACACACACACACACACACACAACACACCATCATACACATCGAGTTCATTCAGACAAATACCTTGCAAAGAACAGTGTGTTGAAGTTCCTGGTCTATAACTTTTTTTTTCTAGCACACAGGTACACGTCTGTAATTTTTTGGTACCTATACTAGTATGAAATACGAAATAAATGTGACCTGAACTGAAATCAATGCGTGGTATTAAATCCACGATAGGGACCAGCTGCTATGGCGAGGTCGTTAGCGTCGCTGAGGGAGGTCGCGGGTTCAATTCGCATCAGGGCCATTTACTTGTGGGGATTTTTCTGCAGTGATCTGTTCTTATCCACAGTTGAGTTGACTGTGGGGCTGAACTGCGAAGATTGGAACCACACAGTCGAGCTTTATCCCCACGCAATGAATGCGTGCGGGTGTGTTGCGTAGAATGTCCTGACCCCTATGGCCGGTGTCTGAACCTCACGGGCCTGGCTGATGCTGGGTTTATAGTAAGCATCATCTTCAATGTCGTCATCCGCATTGATCGGCATAAACATGTCTCAAAATATGTGGGCTCTTTGTGCCCTGCTCGCACGGTGACCTCAGTTTTGAGTTCCTATCTACGTCTTTACCCTTGGTGAGGTTCTCTCGCGCTCACTGGTATCAAAAACATTCATGGGGACTGTCGTTAGATGGACTTGGTGGGCACCCACCGTGGGGGGAAAGTTCACTCGCGCTGGCTCCATGATAGGCAATTACTGTCATACGTAAGGAGCTCAGTGGGTGTGTCCTGCATATGTCGGAACAAAATAGGCACCACTGAACACCAGTGAGGCAAGCGCAGTGTCTCTCCTGCTGGGTCCCTTGGATTGCCGGTGCCAGGGCTGTGGCAGGACAAAGCTAGGCTGTGGCTGAGGGTGGGGAACCGGAATAACCGGGGCGGGGCCATGCCACTGACATGGCACAGAACAAAACCCTGAAAATAAAACAAAAACCTGAGGGGGGTACTCACCTGGCGGGTAAGTCCCATTCAGTGTTCCCTGGTATTCATATACTGTATGGCTGGTCTGATTTGTCGGATTTTACTTAATACAAAACGGTAATTTCCCCCATAAACTTTATCCAAGCCCTCTTTTATTCCCTGTCTACCTGTCTGCTGAATAATGAACGCTATCTAACCAAGTCTACACTTACTCAATACTTTCCTCGCAAAATTCTTCGAGAGCACTTATCTTATTTTGAGCCTCTTCGCTTATGGCAAATCAAAATGAAAAAGGTGCTGAAAGCATTATGTATGTATTTAGATAAAGCCTTTAAGAGGCGCACAACTATGGTCAGTTACATGAACGAAAACTGTCGTATTCAGTGTGGGCATTGTATATGCTTATTTGTCAGTTCCTTTTTCCTTTAAAACTACGTCATGTTACCCAGCCGTATAAATTGGTATTGTTATATTGTACCCTTCTCAGAAGGGACCATGGCCTATACGAAGTAGAAAATCTCTCTCTCTCTCTCTCTCCTCTCTCTCTCTCTCTCTCTCTCTCTCATCTCTCTCTCTCTCTCTCTCTCTCTCCACACACACACACACACACACACACACACACACACACACACACACACACACACACACACTCAACTGGGAAGAGAGAGAGATAGAGAGAGAGAGAGAGAGAGAGAGGAGAGAGAGAGAGAGAGTTCATTATATAAACATAGGAATAAATTCACATGGTTTCCTAGTATCACTGATGCGTGCTGTTCACTGCAAGCCAAGCGACCCAACGAGCGCGCGCTGGATGGAACAGGGGAAAGTCAGAAGTGATGAGCCGTGTCCGACCTGTCAAAATACATCACTCAAAATACCTTTCCCAGTAGTCTAACATACCTGGGGCTGTCATTTCCACACGTTATTGCCGCGAACTGTGGACAAGGTTAAAACGTTTCTGCGGCGAAAACAGACGAAGCTCTCTCTCTCTCTCTCCTCTCTCTCTCTCTCTCTCTCTCTCTCTCTCTCTCTCTCTCTGCCAAATCTATTCTCTGTCTGTCCTTCTGTCTGCCTCTCATTCACACACCACACACACACACACACACACACACACACACACACAACACGTACGCACACATTCCTTTCAGTGCCAGAGGACAGGACGATTGATAACCGTAACAATGACTCCAAACTTGTTTTTTTTTCCTTTTCAATTTTTGTGTGAGAGATCTTTGATCATGAACTTGAGTAGCATCTTCTGCTCCGATCATGGGTCTCATCGGTATTGGCAATACATCTGTCGTTTTGAGTACATCAGCTTACTTCGTGAGCTAACAGTGGGTCTTTTCATCCCATTCTCCCTCTTTTCCTTCCTTGTTGTACTCCCAGTTCTTATAGAACAGGGAGTACTTTAGAATGGGAACGAAGAAATGCTCTGTGTGTGTGTGTGTGTGTGTGTGTGTGTGTGTGTGTGTGTGTTGTGTGTGTGTGCGTGTGTGTGTCCCCGTCCGTCCGTCCGTCCGTCCGTGGTCAAAATGTGTTCCACTCGCTCCAGACAAAACTACTGGGCCGATCTTTCTGAAAATGTGTAGGTATGTTTATTATGGGTCACGGATGATGCCCGATGTTTTAGTTTACCGTTATAGCCGTTTCTTCTTCATGGAACATCTCACAAAGTACTTGGCCGATCTTTGTGAAAATTAGCAGGTATGGTCATTATGGGTCGCGGATGATGCCCGATTTTTTTTAGTTTATCCCGTTACAACCGTTACTAACGGCTGTAACGGCCCGTAACGGTTTTTTCTTCTTTATGGAACATACCAGAAAGTACTTGGCCGATCTTTCTGAGAATTTGTTGGTATGTTCATTATGGGTCACGAATAATGCCCGATGTTTCAGGTTACCGTTATAGCCGTTTCTAGCGGCTGTAACGGCCTGTAACGGTTTTTTCTTCTTCATGGAATATCTCAGAAAGTACTTGGCCGATCTTTGTAAAAAAAATAGCAGGTATGTTCATTATGGGTCACGCATAATGCTCGATTTTTTAGTTTACCCGCTATAGCCGTTACTAACGGCTGTAACGGCCTGTAACGGTTTTTCTTCTTTATGGAACGTACCAGAAGTACTTGGCCGATCTTAGTGAAAATTAGCAAGTATGTTCACTATGGGTTACGGATGATGCCCGATGTTTTAGTTCACCGTTATAGCCGTTACTAAGGGCCATAAATGGCTCATAACGGTTTATCTTCCTTATGGAGTATCTCAGAAAGCACTTTGTTGATCTTTCTGAAAAATTGTAGGTATGTTCATTATGCGTCATGGATGATGCCCGACGTTTAAGTTTACCGTTATAGCCGTTACTAACGCCTACAACGGCCCATAACGGTTTATCTTTTTTATGAAATATCTCAGAAAGTACTTGGCCGATCTTCTCAAAATTTATACGTACGTTCATTATGGGTCACGGACGATGCCCGACGTTTTAGTTTACCGTCATAGCCGTTACTAACGGCTATAACGGCCCCTAACGGTTTTCTTCTTCTTCATGGAATATCTCAGAAAGTACATGGCCGATATTTCTGAAAATTTGTAGGTATGTTCATTATGGGTCACGGATGATGCCCAATATTTAAGTTTACCGTTATAGCCATTACTAACGGCCCATAATGGTTTTCTTCTTGATGGAAAATCTCAGTAAGTTTTTTGGCCTATCTTTCTGAAAATTTGTAAATAGTAGGTCACAGATAATAGCCGATGTTACCAGAATAGCCATTACTAACGGTTACACCAGCCCAAGACGGTTTTTTCCTCTTTGGAATGGAATATCTCACACGTATTTAGGATTTACTGGGAGTACGTTTATAGCTTTGTATCTTGTTTTTCTTTAACCTCTTATTCATTTTGCATTTTCTTCTTTCACCCAATCGCTCACTCATTCGTTTGTTTTGTAATCTCCTTTCGACTCTCAATTTTTACGTAAAACTACATTCATTCGTGAGTTGTAAGTATCAGTCAATTTCATTAGAAAATGGTAGATCATAATTGAGAGAGATGAGAGAGAGAGAGAGAGAGAGAGAGAGAGAGAGAGAGAGAGAGAGAGATACAGATACAGGCAGAAACGGAGAATTAGAGAGAGAGAAAGAGAAGATAAAGAGGGGGGGACACATGGCGATGGTGGGGGGGGGGGGGGGGGGGGGGAGAGTCATACAGAGAAACCGGCAAAAAGAAACTGCTCCATAATGTTCCACTAAGCATCGACCTTTCGATATTTTACTGCAGCTTGAAAAAAAAAACCGGCACTGAAATTCGCTTAATTATTAGTGAAAAACAAAACCAGAAGAGAGTGACAGAGTGAGGCAGGAATGACAGACAGAGAGAGAGAGAAGGGAGGCAACCAGAGAGAGAGAGAGAGAGAGAGAGAGAGAGAGAGAGAGAGAGAGAGAGAGAGAGAGAGAGAGAGTTATATACACATAAGTATAAATTTACCATGGTTTCCTGCTATTACTGATGCATACTTCTGACTGCAGGCCACAAGACCAAACGAGCACGCACCGGATAAAACATGGGAAAGTCAGAGGTGATGAGGCGTGTCCGACCTGTCGAAATTCATCACTCAAAAAACCTTTCCCAATAGTCTAACCTACCTGGGGCTATCATTTCCACACGTCACTGCCGCGAACTGTGGACAAGGTCAAACGTTTTTTGAGAAAACAGACGAAGCTCTCTCTCTCTCTCTCTCTCTCTCTCTCTCTCTCTCTCTCGCTCTCTCTCTCTCTCTCTCTAATGCACAGAAGTCTGCTCGCTCATTCACTCCCTGTGGTGGCAGCAACTTCAAATGACAACTCTGGTTTGGAAAAGGGAAAAAGAAAGAGAAGATAGAGAGAGAGAGAGAGAGAGAGAGAGAGAGAGAGAGAGAGACAGACAGACAGACAGACAGACAGACAGACAGAGGCCAACAGTTAAGTTCCCCTTATTCATGAACAAAAACAATGACAAACGTGATGTGAATAACATGAATATGAACAGAACCTGCCAATAGTTTTTTTCAAACAATTTTGCAAAAGAAAACCCAGGAGAGAGAGAGAGAGAGAGACAGACAGACAGAGAGAGACAGACAGACAGACACAGACAGAGAGTCAGAGAGAGAGAGAGAGAGAGAGAGAGAGAGAGAGAGAGAGAGAGAGCAAAAAAAGCAGGGTGTCGTCAGGGATGGGGTTTGGTTGGGGGGATGAGGATGGGAGGAGACGTGGAAGGAGCAGGGCTATGGGGGGACACTGGGGGGAGGATGGGTGGGAGACGTGGAAGGAGCAGGGCTATGAGGGAGGCTGGGGGTGAGGATGGGTGGGAGACGTGGAAGGAGCAGGGCTATGGGGGGACACTGGGGGTGAGGATGGGTGGGAGACGTGGAAGGAGCAGGGCTATGAGGGAGGCTGGGGGTGAGGATGGGTGGGAGACGTGGAAGGAGCAGGGCTATGAGGGAGGCTGGGGGGAGGATGGGTGGGAGACGTGGAAGGAGCAGGGCTATGAGGGAGGCTGGGGGGAGGATGGGCAGGAGACGTGGAAGGAGCAGGGCTATGGGGGACACTGGGGGGAGGATGGGCAGGAGACGTGGAAGGAGCAGGGCTATGGGGGGACACTGGGGGTGAGGATGGGTGGGAGACGTGGAAGGAGCAGGGCTATGGGGGGAACCTGGGGGTGAGGATGGGTGGGAGACGTGGAAGGAGCAGGGCTATGGGGGGACACTGGGGGGAGGATGGAACGGGATACGTGGAAGGAGCAGGGCTAGGGGGGGGGGGGGGGGGGGGGACACTGGGGGGAGGATGGGCGGGAGACGTGGAAGGAGCAGGGGCTGGGGGGGGGGGACACTGGGGGTGAGGATGGGCAGGAGACGTGGAAGGAGCAGGGCTATGGGGGGACACTGGGGGGAGGATGGACGGGATACGTGGAAGGAGCAGGGCAGGGGGGGGGGGGGGGGGGGGGGGGGGGGGGGGGGGGGGGGACACTGGGGGGAGGATGGGCGGGAGACGTGGAAGGAGCAGGGCTGGGGGGGGGGGGGACACTGGGGGTGAGGATGGGCAGGAGACGTGGAAGGAGCAGGCTATGGGGGGACACTGGGGGGAGGATGGACGGGATACGTGGAAGGAGCAGGGCTAGGGCGGGGGGGGACACTGGGGGGAGGATGGGCGGGAGACGTGGAAGGAGCAGGGCTGGGGGGGGGGGGGGACACTGGGGGTGAGGATGGGCAGGAGACGTGGAAGGAGCAGGGCTATGGGGGGACACTGTGGGGGAGGATGGACGGGATACGTGGGGAAGGGCAGGGCTATAGGGGGGGGGGGGGGGGGGGGGGGGGGGGGGGGGGGGGACACTGGGGGGGGGGGGGGGGGGACGTGGAAGGAGCAGGGGGGGGGGGGGGGGGGGGGGACACTGGGGGTGGGTGAGGATGGGCAGGGAGACGGGGAAGGAGCAGGGCTATGGGGGGACACTGGGGGGAGGATGGACGGGATACGTGGAAGGAGCAGGGCTAGGGGGGGGACACTGGGGGGAGGGATGGGCGGGAGACGTGGAAGGAGCAGGGCTGGGGGGGGGTGGGGGGGGACACTGGGGGTGAGGATGGGCAGGAGACGTGGAGGGAGCAGGGCTATGGGGGGACACTGGGGGGAGGATGGACGGGATACGTGGAAGGAGCAGGGCTGGTGGGGGGGGGGGGACACTGGGGGGAGGATGGGCGGGAGACGTGGAAGGAGCAGGGCTGGGGGGGGGGACACTGGGGGTGAGGATGGGCAGGAGACGTGGAAGGAGCAGGGCTATGGGGGGACACTGGGGGGAGGATGGACGGGATACGTGGAAGGAGCAGGGCTAGTGGGGGGGTGGGGGGGACACTGGGGGGAGGATGGGCGGGAGACGTGGAAGGAGGCAGGGCTATGGGGGGACACTGGGGGAGGAGGGGGTGGGGAGACGTGGAAGGAGCAGGGGCTATGAGGGAGGCTGGGGGTGAGGATGGGTGGGAGACGTGGAAGGAGCAGGGCTATGAGGGAGGCTGGGGGTGAGGATGGGTGGGAGACGTGGAAGGAGCAGGGCTATGAGGAGGCTGGGGGTGAGGATGGTGGTGGGAGACGTGGAAGGAGCAGGGCTAGGGGGGAGGCTGGTGGAGGTAGGATGGGTGTGAGACGGGTGAAGGAGCAGGGCTAGGGGGGGGGACCTGGGGGTGAGGATGGGTGGGGGGACGTGGAAGGAGCAGGGCTATGGGGGGACACTGGGGGTGAGGATGGGTGGGAGACGTGGAGGGAGCATGGCAGGGCTATGGGGGGACACTGGGGGTGAGGATGGGCAGGAGACGTGGAAGGAACAGGGCTATGGGGGGACACTGGGGGTGAGGATGGGTGGGAGACGTGGAAGGAGCAGGGCTATGGGGGGACACTGGGGGTTAGGATGGGTGGGAGACGTGGAAGGAGCAGGGCTATGGGGGAACCTGGGGGTGAGGATGGGTGGGAGACGTGGAGGAGCAGGGCTATGGGGGGGACACTGGGGGTGAGGATGGTTGGGAGACGTGGAAGGAGCAGGGCTATGGGGGGACCTGGGGGTGAGGATGGGTGGGAGACGTGGAAGGAACAGGCTATGGGGGGACGCTGGGGGTGAGGGGGTGGGTGGGGAGACGTGGAAGGAGCAGGGCTATGGGGGGACACACTGGGGGAGGATGTGTGGGAGACGTGGAAGGAGCAGGGCTATGAGGGAGGCTGGGGGGAGGATGGGTGTGGGAGACGTGGAAGGAGCAGGGCTATGAGGGAGGCTGGTGGGGAGGATGGGTGGAGACGTGGAAGGAGGAGGGTCAGCAGTTTTCAAAGACACGATCTGTTAATTGTCAGCAACCGAGTGGAAGACTACACACGTCGGGGATCATCCAATTTGACACACGCGCGCACGCCAGCGCTCAAGCACGCATGCGCGCACGCACACACGCGCGCACACACACACACACGCGCTCTTACACACACACCCTACACACACACACACACACACACCACACACACACACGCACACGCACCACACACCCCCTACACACACACACACACACACACACACACACACACACCCACACACACACACACACACACAATTACACACACACACACACACACACACACACACACCACACACACAGAAGGGAGGCAACCAGTGATGAAATGATTATAAATGCGCTATCGGTGGTTATCTGTCTAGTGCAACATCAAATGATAAGTTCATCCCCACAGAGACAGTGGAAGAAAAAACAGCAGGAACGACAATAACAACACCACCACCACCAACCAAAACAACAACAACCACAAAAACAACAAGCAGCACTTGCATTTCAAGGTATCGAGTATCGTTTTGTCCCCCCCCCCCCCCCCCCACCCCCCCCCCCCCCCCCCCCCCCCCCCACCCCCCACCCCCCCCACCCCAAAAAAAAAAAAATAATAAAAAGTATACATATATAATATATATAATAAGAGAGAGAGAGAGAGAGGCCGAGAGACGAGAGAGAGAGGGAGAGAGAGAGAGAGAGAGGGCGGAGAGAGAGAGCGAGAGAGAGAGAGAGAGAGAGAGAGAGAGATTTAGGAGGGGGGAAAAAAGCGATTTACATTCTGATCTAAACTAAACAAATGAACAAACTTCGTGTGTAAACTTGCAAACTCTGGAGGTGAGTTACAAAAAAAGAAAATAACTACAAACAAGCAAATAATCCAACAACCAAAAACGAACAATCCAAAAACACATACATATTTGAAACCTTTTTCATATCTGTCCAGCACAGACTGATAAGATTACTGTCCTGTCCCTGTTGTCTGCGCCCTGTCCTGTCTGGGCCCCCCCCCCCCTCTCTCTCCTCTCTAATCCTCCTCTCTTTGTGTGTGTGTGTGTGTTGTGATGTTTGTGGTGTGTGTTGTTGGTGGGTGTGTGTTTGTGTGTGTGTGTGTTGAAGTAATGCAAGAGTTGAATGATCGTATGTTATACAAGCTTGTATAGCC
>JADBJO010024053.1:0-25684 GCA_016801955.1 Conus betulinus | reverse complement strand
GGCGTCATACAGCGTGTGCCTGGTGTTTTCATCAAGCCACATCCAAACCATTGTTGTGACTTCACGTGCCATGTGGGGATCAAAGCTGTGATGAAAATGCAGTGCCTGTAGCAGATTGGATTAAGTTAACCAATCTACTCAGGCAGCGCTTTCCCCAGTGTTCACTACAGGCCTCCTCCCATTCTTTCCTCCATTGGCCAACTCCCTGAGGCGATATGGGCATCAGATCCATGACCAATCTTCGCTCTCCTGCCGTCAAGAGGGGATCAGTTACTAGATAATGCCCCTTCCTTGACTCGCCAGATCTGAGCACCAAAGAAAGCCATGTACCAAGACAGGACTACATCCCAGTTTTCATATGGCTGCAAAGTCCTTGACTCCAACGATCTGTCCCCATAATACCCACAAGAACCTAACCCTCCAGCTACATCAGGCCCACCCCACACAAAGAGCAAGAAGGGACTGTCTGTGCAACACAAGACGCCCCAATGACTACTAACAGTCCCCCTAGTATATCACTATGAAATGATTTCTCAGCGAACACTCCTCAAAATCCCAACTCTCGCCTAGTTTCTGTGTTAATATACTCAGGTCTAGCATCAACGCCTACAAAGCACCCCTCTGCATATCCCCACCCACATGTATTCCTCTCGTGTTCCCCAGGAATCGAATTAGAAAAGGGCAAAACAGCAATGTAACGAGTACAGAAATGTGTGTTTTGTATGCTCATTTTCACTCTCCATCCATTTGTCATAGCTTATAATCACCCCTTCCAGTTAGTTATAGTCCAAACCACACACTTAGCAGCAACCAACAAAACCCCACCCCAACCTAACACTCAGCAGCTGCTTACATCACAACCGTTGTTTTGGCTGCCAATTTCCGAGCACAGCACAAACTACCATACTCTATTACAAGCCCATACTCTCAGGACAAGACCAGCTTACAACTTCCTAACACAACACTACTGCCACCAGACAGCAACACATTACACTTACGACCACCTACAATCACATACATCCACCACGGCAGTCAGGACAACGCCTAGCACCACTACATCCATTGACTGTTTCAGTTGCTGAACAAAATGATTGATCAGTTCCTGGCATCAGCAACACCACCAGCTCCTCTCCCAATGTCCTAATTTAAGTTTGAATCAATATGTCACCTTTATGCATCCTTCTATTGTTATATCATGACTTCATAACTATATTCTGGGTCTATGTTATATCCATTTCATATCTCCTAGGTATGTAGTGCGACATGCGATTTTCATCATCATGTGCTATGTATGTGTGCGCATAATCTAATGGTTGCTTGAGCGTGCAGCATGTTATATATCATTCATCGTCACCTAGGTATATGCGCCTGTGATATGCATATTTCATTCATCCAGGTGCTATGTCTGTATTTGCGTCATAAGCAAATTGTTATTGTTGAGCGTGGTTGTTGCATTTGGTGTATCTTAATAGGTTTCTACATCAGTGTGTGTGTTGTGGGGGTGTGGGGTGGGTTGTGTGTGTGGTGTGTGTGTGGGGTGTGTGTGTGTGACTGTGCGCGCGCGCATGTGGTGTGCATGTATGCATGACATGCTATGTGTATGTGTGCACGCGAATGCACGTGTGTGCGTATGGTGTAACTCTATGTGTGTATTTGTTTGTTTGTTCTTTCTTTCTTAGTCTGGCTGCTGCAGCCTGAAGGTGGACTGTCAGATGGATTGTAGTGGCAATATGTACGAAGGATTACTCTGTCTCACGAAGGGGCGTTATGTGGGGTTGTGGAACAAACAAAAAACTGGTGTGTCGAAATCGAAGTGCTGCCACTCAAGTGGTTAGAACTAGACAGGGTTGTTAAAATACGCTCACATGGGAGTGTGATGAGTGCCAGCGATTGGAGTGGACTCTACACGTCATGGACCAATACTCATTTCCCCTTTTTACTCTGAACTTGTTTTCCTTTTTGGTTGTGTGTTTGTTTTGCAAATTTGTTTGTAACTTGAGCTTTTGCTTGTTTTCTAATGTCATTAATCATTTTGCATTGTTGGTGTTTTTGACTAGATTACGGACCCACTTATTGTGTGGGGATATATGTACGTAAAAAACAAAAGAGGAAAAGAAAGTGCGGTATAGCAAAGAGGACCTGAACAAAGACTCTGCAAACGAAAACGAACGTCTGTGGTAACTGCCAGCCGACGGCAATATTGGCATTCCAAAACGTAGTTACCAAGTCCAGACCAGCCCCCACCCTACATGACTGAAGTATTTGTGTGAATGGGCTTTTTTTTTTTTTCTGTTTTCTTTCACACTTGGTTTTAATTTTGAGTTGGTTTTTTTTGCTTTTTGTTTTTAAGTTTCATTTTTACTTTTTTTTAACTCTTCTTCTCTCCATTTAATGGTAGTTTTGCTTTAGAACGTACTGCCTTCGTTGAGGGAATGTATCTTTTCATTTCAGAAAAAAGTGTTTCCACAAGTATGACCATCTGATGCCGAGGAGCTTACGAAACATATAATGTGAAGATTTTCTTTTCTTATATAACGCTTCTGGGTTTCCTAATGTTGTTATGGTGTGTAAACCAGCCCCTTTGTTCTATCTCTTTTTTACAATTTTATTGTGTTCTTGACGCTTTCAAATCTTAACGTCACTTAACTTGCAAAATCATCGTCTCCTATTATAACACATCAGTACACAATCTAGAAATGAAACAAGAAACAGTTGCATGTCCCCCATGAAAAGAAGGACTTCGAAATGCGGTCACCTTAAAATCCAACATGCAGGTTAAAAAGACATCAGATCTGCATTGGAATCATGGTGAAACCCTTTTCATATTTTAGTGACTCTCTGAATTTCCAGATTAACTACACACATTAGTAAATATTCCAGGATATAACACATCCGGAAAAGATCCTGCACAAGCGGGGGGGGGGGAAAGGGAGACAGGTCTTCTTATCTGATCATCAGCGAAACTCTTAGCTTTTAAAGACTTCTACAAGTAACCGCTGTTAGAATGTGTCTGGACAGAAGTTAGCTGAAATGAAACCCTCACATTTGGTTTGGATTCTGCTCCTGGAAACCAATTCAAAGAGGTCAATGGGTACGACAAATTTATTACGATGATGGATGCAAGTCTTGCTAGAAACTCCAATGGAGGATATCATTAATGGAGACTTTTAACATAGACGTTCTAAAAAAGCATTCAATCTATGTAATCTGCATCAACTATACTCGCAATATCCAACGAGATGTCATCCCAAAATTCAAAGGACACTTATCGACCAGATTTATGTTGCATAATAACCATAAAATAGCAGAAGCTTGTGTCCCTGTTCTAAAAAGGAGTGCCATTACTACAATTTGTGTCACACACAGTCTAAAAAAAGAAGTAAAAAATTCCCAAACTTCACACCCACCAAGCCACCCCTGGCCTGCACCCAGACGTGACCCCACCCACACGAATAACGACTCCCTCCCTCGCTCTCCTCAGTTTTACCCAACATTAAATGATTCCGGATCTTGCAGTGTGAATTGGTGTTAAAACATACGAGAACATTTACAGAAAAAACATTATGATAAACCACAGCCCTCTAAAAAAAAAACACGATTACAGTGCGACATGAATCGAAAGTGGCATGACTGGTACACTAAAAGAGGTACACGAGACTGGTTACCTTAGAGATCTGCTTAAACAAACATGGCTATGGAAGAGGAATCTAGAACAAATGAGAAATAAAATAAAATCACAACAAGCACAGAGCACAAGAGAAAAAAACAATGAAATATTTATCAAAGAACTAAGATCATCAAACCAGAACCCAAAATTGCTAGGGAGAGCTATTAATAGCTTACAATCAATCCATCTCTTCAAAATCCAACTGTAATTAAAGACATCTCTGCTGAACAGTTACACACCACTTTTGTGGCACTATAGCCAACAAAAAAACTGTCTCAAAACACAGATTCTTCCAAATCAAACAACTTTCAAGAACTGAAACAATATTACCAAGATAAAAACATCAAGCGGAACTTTACAATTCACCAGTAACAGTTCTTTGAAGTTATCACTGCCTAACACCACCACCATTAAACAGTCAGCTACCCTGCGGAGGTGGATGGCCTAGACGGCAAAATAACGCCAAAAAAAAAAAAAATATCAGCTCCAGCAATTACAGATGAATTACCATAAGTCTTCAATTTCTTCACACACAAAAATCATTTGCCTGATAGTTTCAAAACAAAGTTGGGAAAGGCATTCTTATCCACAAGGCAGGTGACAACTCAGACACAGCGAAACTAGCACACCAATTCTCAATCATTCCTCTATTCCAATCAACCTTTGGGAAAACACATGAACAAACACACATTACACCACCTTAAGACATACCACTTGCTTTATCCATAGACAGTCCGGGTTCTGACACAATCATGAATGTCACACCGCCCTAATCAACTTGGTTGGGGGAACTGGTAACTAGCATTAACAACACAGATATTGTGGTGTCCGATTTATTCGATTTCAAAAAGTCATTTGATGGTGACAGGACCAGAACCTTCTTCTTAGGGGGATTTGATTTTAATTGTATGGCTTATCCACAAAAAAACTCTTACACTTTTTCTATATCTTATCGTCCAACAGGCAACAAATGTTTGTGAAACTGAATACAACTTTCTCTTCATTTCAAACATCTGTCCGTATGGTCACCCCACAAGGCTCGATCCTGGGTCCATTACTGTTCACCAATTACAGCAAGGATCCACGCTCTCAAGTCACAATCCACCTGCGGAAACTCCTGCTGATGAGACAAAAAATACACAAAAAATCATTATGATGTTACTGTTCTTGCACAAAATCTTTACAAGAAATCGTTGCGAATGACATCATGAACATGGACTGAAACTAAATCACATGTCACTTCACCCCTGTAAAAAAACCTACATCAACTCTCCAAAATCAAACGCCTCCCTGACCCGCATCATGTAGCTCTTTTTCCCAGTCTCATATCAATCATAAATAGACTATGGATCTACTCTATGGGACTCTGCTAGCGCTAAACACCACCAACCAATTTTGATAAACCTACACAAGTGAGCACTCAAATCTGTCAAGCGCTAAAACAAGCAGGGAGTTCTCTAGACTCGGAACTATAAAAAGTTCAAAGTTCTCTTCACAACCCCCCCCCTGGGCTTTCACTCCCTCTCCTTCTTCGGCCTCTCTGCCCCCCCCCCCCCCCCCCCCCCTTCTCCTTAACCCTCTCCCATCCACCCCCCCCCCCCTTCTTTCCCTCCAGCTCATTCCATGTCCCCCTCGGGCCGAGACCCATCCCCCCCCCTTCTTTCGTTCTTCTTCTCCTCCTTCCCCTACTATGCCCCCCCTTGCGCTCCCTCCCTCTCCAACCGGAACCTTCTCCCCCCTTCTTTTCTTTCCCCAGGCGCTTCCCACTCTTTCTTTCCCTCGGGGGTACAGCCTCCCCCCCCCCCCGCCCCTTCTTTTCGGTCGCCTCTCCCCTTCCCCGCTCTCTTTCGCCCCCCTCGGTCTTTCGGGGAGCGTCCCCGGGAGAGGCGGGCAGGAACACCACCCCAAGACCCTCAAAAAGTCTTCTGTCCCCCCTCCCCGTTTTTTTTTTCCAAAAAGCCTCTCCTGTTCGCTTCTCCCCTCGCTCGCCTCCCACTCCTCAACTTCGCTTCTCTTTCCCGTTGCTCCCTTTCTCCCCCCTGTTTCTTTCTCTCTCACTTCCTCCTTCCTGGCGATCTTCCCCTCTTTCTTTCCCTTCCCAGCTTCAATCTTCTCTCTCCCCCACCCCCCCCAATCCAGGAGGTCCCGCCAAAAAACTTCACGTGCCCGTCCCCCTCCGTCTGTCGGCATCCCATGCAACCTTTGGCAGTCTCCTTCCCTGGGGCTCCGGGACCGGGCGATTTCCCTCCTTCCCCTTCCCTCCCCCCCTCTTCTTTCCTTCCCCTCCCCCCTTTTCCTTCTGTGCTCCTCCTCCACCTCCCCACCCTTCCCCTTCTCCTCGCCTCTTCCTTTCCCATCCCATAGCCTCCTTCCCCTTCCTCTCACCCCCTTTCCTTTCCCTCCCTCTCCTCTTCCCCTTCTCTTCCCCCCTCTCCCTTCTTGCCCGCCCTCTCCTCCTTCCCCTTGTCTTCCAAACCTCTCTCTTTCCCTCATTCTTTCCTCCTCTCCTCCTCCCCTTCAACTTCCCTCCCTCTTTTCTTTATCTCCCCTCTCCTCTCCCCCCTTTTTCCTCTCCCCCCCCTCTTTCTTTCCTTCCTCT
Source organism: Conus betulinus (assembly GCA_016801955.1). Lineage (NCBI taxonomy): Eukaryota > Metazoa > Mollusca > Gastropoda > Neogastropoda > Conidae > Conus > Conus betulinus. The sequence continues at coordinate 19,418 of JADBJO010024053.1, read as the reverse complement.
CTTCATCCACACCCCCCCCCACCCACCTTTCTTTTCTCCCTTCCATCCTTCTTTTTCCTCCCTACCCTCTCTTTTCCCCCTCTTTCTTTTCCCTCAATCTTCTCTCTCCTTCTTCCCCTATCTCTCTCTCTTTCCTCCCCCCTCTTCTTCCAATCCTCCCTTTCTCCCCCCTCTTTCTCTCCCTCACTCCCTTCTCTCCCCCCCTTTTCCTTCTTTCGGTTCCTCCCTCTCTTTTCGTCCCTTCCCTTCTCTTCTCACCCTCCTCCCCCCACCCCCACCTTCTTTCCCTCCCCTCTTTCTCTACATCTCCTTCTCACTTTTCTGTTTTTCCAATTTTCTTTCCCAACCACCTTTTCTTTCCCTTCCACTCCTCCTTCCCCTCTTTTCCCCCATCTTTATTTTCCCTCCCTCCCTCTTTCCCTCCTTATCCCCCTTTTCTTTTTCCCTCCTTTCCTAATTTCTTCCCCCCCCCCCCTCCTTCCCTTCTCTCCTCCCCCTTTTCTTTCCCACTCTCTCCCCTTCCCTTCCCCACTTCTGTCTAACCACTGACTCCTTCCACCTGGGGCAGGCCCTCCACCAGGGCCTTCTCATCTGGCGAGGACGCCTGTAGTCATAGTCATCCCCCGTGGAGCTGGAGACCGGGGAGGCTCCCTCTGCCATGTCGGCCTGGGAGATGCTGTCCACCCTCACCGTGTGGCACAGTGCCAGCACAGTGAAGAACTCCTCCATCGGCTTCTGAAAAAGCAGGGCAGCGAGAGGTCTGGTGAGGTAATCTTGCTTACAGCCCAGCTGACTGCTAAGGGCCATACCAGGGCTGTCACCAGTTCAAGTCACCTCATAAGTCATTATAAAAAAAAAATCAAACAAACAAACAAATACACACACACACACGCCTTCACACAACCCTTTAAAACACACCTTATGAAAACACACAGAAATTGTGTGCTCAAAATAATTCCCTCCCTAAAATCTTAACATCACATGAAAAATGTTCTTCTCTTTCAGAAAATTCACAAATCACATCAGATGGGGTGACATCTCTGAACAAAGCTTAAATGAAGTCTGCTGTCAAGTGTTTTATGTCTCGTATCATGCAAGTCCTAACATTCCAAAAGAATCTTTGTTACCATCAGTGGTACACGACATGGAATGCACCACAGAGAGTGTGTACTGTGCTGTCTTACATTTACAGTGTGTACCGTGCTGTGTTGCATTTACAGTGTGTATTGTACTGTGTTGCATTTATAGTGTGTGTACTGTGCTGTGTTGCACTTATAGTGTGTACTGTGCTGTGTTGCATTTACAGTGTGTACTGTGCTGTCGCATTTACAGTGTGTACTGTACTGTGTCCACATTTACAGTGTGTACTGCACTGTGCTGCATTTATAGTGAGTACTGTGCTGTGTTGCATTTACAGTGTGTTATGTGCTGTGTCCGCATTTACAGTGTGCAAACTGTGCTGTGTTGCATTTACAGTGTGCACTGTGCTGTGTTGCATTTACAGTGTGTACTGCGCTGTGTTGCATTTACAGTGTGTACTGTGCTGTGTTGCATTTATAGTGTGTACTGTGCTGTGTTGCATTTACAGTGTGTACTGTGCTGTGTTTGTATGTACAGTGTGTACTGTGCTGTGTTGTATTTACAGTGTGCACTGTGCTGTGTTGTCACATTTACAATGTGCACTGTGCTGTGTGTTGCATTTACAGTGTGTACTGTGCTGTGTTGGCATTTATAGTGTGTACTGTGCTGTGTGCATTTACAGTGTGTACTGTGCTGTGTTGTATTTACAGTGTGTACTGTGCTGTGTTGTATTTACAGTGTGCACTGTGCTGTGTCACATTTACAATGTGCACTGTGCTGTGTTGCATTTACAGTGTGTACTGTGCTGTGTTGCATTTACAGTGTGTACTGTAATGTGTTGCATTTACAGTGTGCACTGTGCTGTGTTGCATTTTACAGTGTGCACTGTGCTGTGTCACATTTACAATGTGCACTGTGCTGTGTTGCATTTATAGTGTGCAGTGCTGTGTCGCATTTACAGTGTGTACTGTGCGGGTGTTGCATTTACAGTGTGTACTGTACTGTGTTTTGCATTTATAGTGTGCAGTGCTGTGTCGCATTTACAGTGTGTGTACTGTGCGGTGTTTGCATTTACAGTGTGTACTGTACTGTGTTGCATTTATAGTGTGCAGTGCTGTGTCGCATTTACAGTGCGCACTGTGCTGTTTTGCATGTTACAGCATGTACTGTGTTGTGTTGCATTCATAGTGTGTACTGCACTGTGCTGCATTTACAGTCTGTTGTACTGTACTAAGTTGCATTTACACTGTGTAATGTGCCGTGTTGCTTTTACAGTGTGTACTGTGCTGTGTTGCATTAACAGTGTGTACTGTGCTGTGCTGCATTTTACAATGTGTACAGTACTGTGTCGCATTTACAGTGTGTACTGAGCTGTGTCGCATCTATAGTGTGTGCTGTGCTGTGTCGCATTTACAGTGTGTTCCGTGCTGTCTTGCTTTTACAGTGTGTACTGTGCTGCCTTGCATTTACAGTGTGTACTGTGCTGTCTTGCATTTACAGTGTGTACTGTGCTGCATTGCATTTACAGTGTGTACTGTACTGTGTTGCATTTACAGTGTGTACTATGCTGCCTTGTATTTTACAGTGGGTACTGTGCTGTGTTGCATTTACAGTGTGTACTGTACTGTGTTGCATTTACAGTGTGTACTGTGCCGTGTTGCATTTACAGTGTTGTACTGTGCTGTCTTGCATTTACAGTGTGTACTGTGCGTGTCTTGCATTTACAGTGTGTACTGTACTTTGTTGCTTTTACAGTGTGTACTGTATTGTTGCATTTACAGTGTGTGTACTTTACTGTGTTGCATTTACAGTGAGTACTGTGCTGTCTTGCATTTACAGTGTGTACTGTGCTGCTTTGCATTTACAGTGTGTACAGTACTGTGTTGCATTTACAGTGTGTACTGTATTGTTGCATTTAGTGTGTACTTTGCTGTGTTGCATTTACAGTGTGTACTGTGCTGTCTTGCATTCACAGTGTGTACTGTACTGTGTTGCATTTACAGTGTGTACTGTGCTGTCCTGCATTTACAGTGTGAACTGTACTGTGTTGCATTAACAGTGTGTACTGTATTGTTGCATTTACAGTGTGTACTGTACTGTGTTGCATTTACCGTGTATTGTGCTGCTGTGCTGTGTTGTAGTATCATTGAGGTGCATTTCTTGTTATGAAGAGATCAATAGGACAAGTTTGTGCTATCTTGTGTCATGTCATGTTGTGTTGTGTTGCTTTGTATCAGGAAGGAGGCGTTGGACCGGACTGTTTTGTACAAAACTATACAGTACTGTACACTATATTCCCAGGGACCCAGTGACGGCCAGTGAAGCTGATGGTTGTGAGTTTGAACCTCTCATGGAATTCAGATTTCTTTCAGCCTAAAAAACCCTTTCTGTGTACCAAGCAGTAAATGGATACCTGAATCAGCTAAGGAAGGTAAAAGGCAGAGGAAGGAGAGGAGAGGGGATGGGTTCCATCCTTCATGTGTGTGTGTGTGTGTGTGTGTTGTACGTGCATGACTGCGGCTAACAAGAATACTTATCAGGGTGGGACTGGCCATCGTGTAGTCACTGGGACAAAACAATCCGCTTTTATTTCTCATCATTTGTTAACCCTCCGCCTGCCGGATGAGGACTTTGTGCTACATGACTATGAGAATACCATGCCAAGGGAGATAACTCTACAACACTTACACACTTGCCACAAAGACACCTCAATTTAAAAAATTTACTTCTAACTCATCTATTCTATAAAAGTCGCCCTGTGGGGTTGGGCACAGAATAGACTCACTCCCCTGCCATGTCGTAAGAGGCAACTAAGGCTGGACCACCTCGCCTGGAGGATAAAGGGGTTTTTTTGCGAGGGGCTAACAACCCTACCTGTAAAAAAAGACCAGTTACAGAAGCATCGACGACAATGAACCAATAACATTCACCCTGGGCAAGGAAGGGTCTCCATGCTGGAGACTTGACGAGTGCAGTGCAGTGAAAGTCGGAAGGGAAGCTGCAAGGATGACTCCCCTTCTAACACCAACAAACGCGAGAGAGTAGCCACATGGAACATCAGGATGATGTACCAAACAGGGAAAAAACCATCCCAAGTAGCGAGAGAGATGAAAAAACTACAAGATCGGAGTGCTAGGACTGACTGAGACAAAGTGGCTACAGTCAGGGTAGCTGGGACTTTCATCTGGAGAGAACAATTGCTGTGCTCTGGACACACACAGAGGATGGAGCCCCCCACACTGAGGGGGTGTGACCCTGATGCTGGCACCGGAGGCACAGGCGGCACTCATTGGATGGGAACCTGTCAACTCCCGCATCATCACAGCCAAGTCTACCACGAAGAGGAATGACATCAGGGCTGAATCAACATCGTTGCTATGCTCCCACCAAATGATGCGGAAGAAAACGAAGAGAAGAAAGATGACTTCTACCTGCAACTACAGACAGTGATTGACAGAAGAGGAGCAAAGGACCACATAACCATACTGATGGGAAGATTTAAGCGCCAAAATCAGAATGGACAACACCGGCTATGAGGACATCATGGGGACACACACAGACTGAGACAGATGATGAACGAGAATGGTGAGCGCTTTGCAGACCTGTGCGCCCTGAACCAGCTGGTGATAAGAGGAAAGCATCTTCCCCACACAAGCGCATCCACAAGGCACACATGGAGATCCCGAAACCACATCACAGAGAACCGGATTGACCACATCTGCATTAGCCACAAGTTCAGGAGAGGAGATCATGGCAGGATGTACGAGTGATGAGAGGTGCTGACATGTCATCAGACCACCACCTTCTTTTAACAACAGTGAGAGACTTCACCAAGAAGAGATTCACCAACACCAACAAACACATGGACAAGGTACAATGTTGGACTGCTCAGAAACAGGGACACACACAACAGCATTCCAGATCAGCCTTTCGACACGGTTTCCATCCGCTACAAGACCTGATAGAAGATGGTGATACGGACATCGAGACACAGTGGAAAACACTGCAAGAAGCTCTGGCATGACACATGTGAAGAGATCCTTGGCAAGAAGAAGAAGACCCAGCACAAGGAATGGATCTCTGCCGACACCATCCACAAGCTGGAAACAAGAGAGAGAAAAACTACGCTAAAACATGAGCCGAACAAGAGCAGCTAAGGCAAAAGGCACAGGAAGAGCACACACAGCAGCGAACAGAAGACTGCGAGAGAAGCGAAGAGGAGCATCAAGAAGGACAAGAGGGACTACTTTGACGACCTGGTCAGTCAAGCAGAGGCAGGCAGCAACCGGACAGGGGAATCTGAAGGACCTGTACCTGGGGGACCAAGAAGCCGCAGGCAAGTTCCAGCAGACAGACAAGCCAGTGAAGGACAAGACAGGAAACCCACTGGACACAACCGAGGAACAGATGAAACAAATGGGGCGGAACACTTCAGGGAGCTGCTTTAACCGCCCCGCCCCCTAACGCACCAACCAGACATTCAACCCGCAGAGTCAGAAACATGCCCAAGCTGCCAAAGAAAGGAGACCTCAGGGACTGCAGCAACTACCGAGGGATTATGCTCCTGTCAACGCCAGGCAAGGTTCTCAACAGGGTTCTACTGGAGAGGATGAAGGAGGCCGTTGACCCAAAGCTCTGAGACCAGCAGCATACATGCCTACCCCTCAAAATGAATTTCAGTAGCACGGACTCAAAATCAGTAGCATTCGTTTTTTTTCTTTTGAAACAGTTTATGAAAAGAGTTGGTCAGGGTGTCGAATCAGCTCAACCTATGCAAAGAATTACTGACGCATTTATTGAAACGGTCAAGCACCATCTTAGGCAAAATTAAAATCAGCGATGATGTCCACCATTCCTGTTTCGGCACTAATTACGTGAAGTTCATGATTTGTTTTCTTTCCATGTCACATTTGCTGCAAAAAAAAAAAAAAAACCAACCATGATTGGTTTTCAGAGTTTTGATTTCTTTTCATGACGTGGACCTTCAATGTGTCTGTTTATGTCGTCTATTCCGCCATGTTTTACAGAAAATGCACTGTCACAAATCACTTACTTTGCTTTTGAATCGTCAGAGTCCAATTTCACAATGAAGGGAAATTTTGCCACTGTATTTGTCCAGGAACTTCTGTGACGGCTGACGCTTTTTGGATACAGGTTCATCAGCATCACCAGTTGACATATCCATTTGCTTTCTCTTTATATTAGACTCCACATTTTTTCGAAACTTCAATTACTTGTGATATCTGGTTTTTAGTACTTCCGGTTTCAAAAGCATCGTTTGCTAATAACTGAGTTTAATGTCCCTTTACAGCAGAAGCCGTTGGAGACATATGCTATTCATCTTCTTAATGAAGACGGGGCTTTACGTCCCTTTTACCATTCAGTGTTTTGCTTCTGCTTTCAAAAGCATCGTCTGCTTCAACTCGCAATCGTTTCCTCTACATCTCTCTTTTAAGTAAATTTTGTTGAAAAAATCTTTTTATCATAACGAAAAATAAATTTTCTGTAATCGCCGTAGCTACTTCGTTTTTTTTTTTTTAAATTGTCATAGAAAATACGGAAGTTCCATAGGCGTAGGCATGTATGCAGCAGGCAAGCTTGCAGCGGAACAAATCATGTGCTGACCAGAACGTCAGCCTGCGCATCATCATGGAGCAGTCGCTGGAGTGGGAATCCCCCCTCTACATCAACTTCATAGATTATGAGAAGGCCTTCAACAGTGTGGACAGAAAATGTTGGGGAAAGCTGCTGAGGCACTACGGACGGAGTCCCGGAGAAGATCCTCTCCCTAATCCGGTGTGCACCTACCAGGTCATGAACTTCAGGATTGCCCACACCAGCCAGCTGTCCGAAAGTTTGGAGGTGAAGACCCCAGAGTTTGGCAGGGGGTGCCTGCTGTCGCCGTTTCCTCTTCCTCCTGGTCAATGACTGGATCATGAAGACCACTACAACAGGCAGGGAACAAACGGTATACAGTGGACATTCTGGATGCAGCTTGACAACCTCGACTTCGCTGACGACCTGGTGCTCCTGTCACCACAGCCAGCCACGGCCAGATGCAGGACAACACCACTTGCCTGGAGACCACATCAGCCAGGATAGGGCTCAAGATCAACAGGAAGAAGACTGAGCTGATGAAAATCAGCACCACTGCCAACACATCAGTCACAGTTGGTGGAAAGCCCATCAGGGAGGTGGAGTCTTTTGTCTACCTGGGAAGCGTGGTTTACCACGGGGGGAGGCACACAGACCAAGACATCACAGCCAGAATCGGCAAGGCAAGGCAGATCAGCTTTTTGTCATGCTCAAGAACATCTGTGCATCTAGAGGAATCAGCATAAGAACCAAACTCTCCGCATCTTCAACTCCAATGGGGAAGTCAATCCTGGTCTATGGATGCAAGACATGGCGGGAACAACACAGACAATGCAACAAAAGATTCAGACATTCTTCAACACCTGTCTGAGGCGCATCTACAAAATCCGATGGCAGAGAGAAGATCTGAAACGAAGATCTGTGGGAGCGTGCGGGACAGAAACCAGTGGGCCAAGCAGATACTACGAAGGAAGTGGGGCTGGATCAGACACACCCTCAGAAAGCCAGCGTCCAGCACCACACGCCAAGCCCTGACCTGGAACCACAGGGAAAGAGGAGGAGGAAAGAAGCTGGCCTCGCAACAGCTGGAGGCGAGACATTGAGGTGGAGCTGAAGCAACTAAGGACCACCTGGACTGGAATGGCCAGAACAGAGTGCGAAGGGTCGTCGATGGCCTATGCTCCACCGGAAGCGATGTGGGCATAACGAAAAAAAATGAATTCTATAAAAGTAATGAAAAAAAAATTCAAAAAAACATCACTCCATCTGAACCAGCCGTTTTTTCCAACATCGTTTTTCCCACATATAGTGAACTGGTACACAAGGAAAAAAAAAACAAAATGAACAGACTAACTCTACTTTGGTGTTCTCTGTGCTAAAACATTATTTCCATAAATTCATTGTACCCACAGAATGTCACGTATTAGGAGCACATAGTGATTTTCAAAGTCTAAACAAAAGGTACTGAATCCTTTAGGAAGGGAACAAAATAAAGTCATTCTATATGGTCTGCACACTGAACAATCAACTTTTGTGGCGAAGGAAAAAAAAAAACACACCCAAACTTCAACAATTTTGTTACACTGAAGGCAAGCACATACAAGAAAATTTGTCTTCTAACTACTGAGGGGAAAAAAAATAACACAAACCGATTACTGGATACCGGAACTTGAAATTGTGATGGAATTCAGGGAATTCAGCAAAAAATGTGCTTTTGCACACCGTGCACTAAGCAACACCCCCCCCCCCCCCCCCGACACACACACACACATTGTGGTAATGATGTACCTCTTGTCCGTCTCCTCTTTGTTTTTTGATAAACAACGGCAGGCAGTTCTTATTTTTAATTTAGGCCAGAGTTTATGCCTCATCCTTTTTTGCTTGCTTCTGTGTAGCAAAATAAATTTGTTTCTCGCTAAAAGTCTACCACAAAATTCCTCTGAAATCAAAAGGCTAAAGGTGACGCTCCCACAGGCAAATAATGGGACACTCCCACTGACTGACCTGGTTTTCTGGCTGTCAAAAAACAAGCGAAAACTTTTTTCTGGGCTTCACTTCTTGTAGCCTACCACTCCAGTCAACAACAAAAGAATCTCTAGCAACTTTGTTTTTCGAATTTTCTTTTTTTTGGGGGGGGGGGGGAAGAGGGACTAAGGCCTGGGCCCAGCAGGCCGAATGGGCAGCAGTTCGACATCATCATTATCATCGCCCGAATCATTATCAAATTCGGCCTCTCAAAATCAGTCAGCAGTCGATCTTTGTTTATAACTAGGTCAAGATCGACGTCCGAATCATCTCGCTTCAAATCTTCTTCAAGAGTTTAGCACTCAAATACGCTCTCTCTTCATCACTAGCACATCAGAAAATGAATTCTATAAGTGCATAGTTGCTTGTGTTGCTTGATCTGCCATTTTCCGAAAAAACCCAACCAAAATGCAAAAAAAAAAAAAAAAAAAAAAAAAAAAAAAAGCTGAATTTTCAAAATTCACAGCAGCAAGACTACTCCACCAAAACTGGTGCAACAAAAACCCAAAAAAGGGCGTCCAGAAGAAACAGCCATACCAGAAGAACTCTTCTGTCGCGATTGTATTCTAAGATACGTGACGATGAAAGTGGAAAGTAGTTGTTGACCTAGTATTCAGCAGGTCGATCTCGGTCGATCCGGTATTCAGAAGGATGAAATCTCGCTGTTGATCACAGTCGATCTGGTAGGCATTGGGTTAATTAAACATGTGATTCTATTCAGTCCTGAACATACCAAAATCAGAAAATACAATTCTGTGGCTTCAATTCAGATCCAGTCCTATTCATCCTGCTTTGCATTTTAGTGTCAGCAGTTGGACGATCGATATTGTGCTTTGACATTAACCCCTATGCCACCGATTGTCGCCGTTTGGCGACCAACATGGCTGACCGCCGACGTCGTCAAAAGGCGACCAACTAGGGTTACCTAACTCCCAATACTCTCACGATCCAAGTTCATGAGATAGAAAGCAAGCAATAAATAAACGTCAAAGTTTGGGGGATGGTCTGGCCCGTGCTCACAGCCATTTGCTTTGTCAGAACACTATTCAGTTAAGTGTTTTTATCAACTTTATTCCAATTGTTTTTCCATTCACTATGACGTCACAACCAAGCACTTTATGTACTCCGACCTTGCCGTACATTTTACAACAGATCAAGTGCTGGGAAAAGTATTGAAAAGACGGTCAGTTGTTTCCTAATACAGATGAAGAAAGAGACCCAGATAGTCACAAGGAAACCATGAATAGCGAGGCTGGACCAAAAAAATCTATTGCAACGTGAGGTGTTGGACCGTGGCCAAATGGTTTGGAGAGACAGCTGACGAGAGATCAGGCAAGAGATGCCGGCCTACCACGTGTGCCCCAGTGTTTTTGCGTTGAGCCAGCCAGCACTGACTGACTGTTGACTGACTATGTGAGGGAACGAACTAAGACTGCAGGCAATGAACTTCACACACATGCTGTGGGCCGAACTGACTCTTGCTGGTTGAGGGTTGAAGGGGGCGTGGGCCCGACTGACATGTGTGGCGAACAGCTGAAACATGTTTGAGTGGATATATGATCAGCTCTGAATGGCTCTCAAGGGTTTCAGAGACCAACAGGCACATGAATGACTTTGTTTTCATAAAAAAAATACTGCTTTCAACAGTGAGAGTGAAAGGGACGTGTGTGTGTGTGTGTGTGTGGTGTGTGTGGTGTGTGTGTGTGGTGTGTGTGTGTTCCCTTTTTCTTTCTTAACACTGTGTACCAGTTAGGCCATAAGAATGTGTGTGTGTGTGTGTGTGTGTGTGTGTGTGTGTGTGGTGTGTGTGTGTGTGTGTGTGTGCGTTCCCTGCTATTGGAGTAGTTGTTGATTGTGGCCGTTTCTTCCATTTTTCTGTTGGGAATTTACCATATACTTTCTGGTCTTCAACTGTGAGTGGAGTATTTTTTCCTCCATTGTTGAGGGTTTGTTGGCATTCTTTCTTCATTTTTTATTTTTATTTTGCATATTTTTGCACTTAAAATTACTAAAAATTTGAAATTATCGTTGACTAACCATTTACTAACATGTTACAATATAATAAAAGTACAGTGGTATCTCCTCCATTTTATAAAAAAATAGCCTGAGAATTGGTTGTTTATTCCAGAGATATCTGCATTTCGCGCATATGCTGGTATAAAATAAGAGCTTTCTTGGAAGAATGGCTGGCGATGGGGATTTATGCAAAACAGAATGTCTGGCGGTGGAAAGGTTTAAGTAGCGCATGCTACTGTGTTGCAATTCAATGAAAGCACTCTGAAGTGTACTGTATTGTACTGCATTGTTTCCATCACACGGGGCCTTGCGTTGCACTCCCATGTATGGGTACTGGCTGTTGTGCTGCAGTATACCTTGCTGTACAGTAGTACTAGTATCTGCACTTTGTAGTTTGCAGTGTGTAGCACAGCTTCTGCTGACTACAGTTTTGATACCATCACCAGACTCCCAGAACAGACCTTAAGGGTCATCACTGAAAGATCTGAATCGTCTGATTTACATTTCAGCCATGTACCACAAACCACAGCTGCCCTTCTTTCCTTTTGCCTTGTGTGGAGATCCACGGCACACAGGGGCAAAAACATGAATCGTTTTTCTCTTCTTTCTTTCTGCGTATGCAGGCCGATACTCCTGTGGACACTGCAGCGGAGTTTTGTGTGTATGACCGTTTTTTTTTTTTTATCCGCCATTAAGGCAGCCATACTCCAACTTCAGGAAAGGTGCATGCTATATGTAACATTCATCCATACCAAAGGCCAAACTGGCCTTTTCTTCTGAAAGTTGGTGATGGGACTTTATGTGTGTGCAAGATGGTGTGTGTGCGTTCACACATGGAACCTCGGTTTATAGTCTCATTCAAAGGACTGTGTGGGGAATGGAGTCAGAACTTGAGGGAAAAAAAATCCCCCTGTACCAAAATTCGAACCAGCAACCCAGGATCACGAGTCCAGCACTCTACCAACTGAGCTATTCCGGCCCCGAATCGTTTTCATTTACAGATCAGCTATGTTTCCCCAGTGTCGCCCATCTTTCCTTTGTGTGAGATTCACTTGCACACAGGGCTAAAACATGAATTGTTTTCATTTACAGATCAGCCATGTTTCCCCAGTGTCGCCATCTTTCCTTTGTGTGAGATTCACTTGCACACAGGGCTAAACATGAATTGTTTCATTTACAGATCAGCCATGTTTCCCCAGTGTCGCCATCTTTCCTTTTGTTAAGTCCAACACATCGTTTGGCTCATATGCAGTCTGTTCTCAGCTTACCTTGCTTGAGATCCACCGTGTGCACACAGGGTGTGTCTGTCTGTTTTTGGCTGAATCAAGCAATAAAAGGCATCTCTTTTGGTTTTACACTGACTGGGAGAACCCTGAAAATGATTGGCAGACTTGTGCAGCACACTTTTTTGACCTGCTGGTGGTGGTTAGTTAGGCACACTGACAAAGTTTGAAAGCGGGACCCCAGTGACCACTCTTTTTGTTTTTAAGGGTCAACCGACACCTGAAGCATATCTCTCAAGGGTATTTCTCGTGTCATGATGCAAGACTAAGTGTGCATCAATGGCAGCCTGGTGCAACGCCATATGCTGCACTGTACAACAGTATTCTGTTCCACTATGCAATTCTGTACCGTTCTCTACATGCCTGCTATACAGAACAAGACATAAACATACACATTAAGACACAGAGACATGCACACAAACACACACAATACATAAACATACCACAACAAGACACAGACACGCACACATAAAACATACACAATAAAGACACAGACATGTACAACACACACATAATAAACATGCACAATAAGACACAGACATGCACACACACACACCGTACATAAATGTACACAAACAAAAAACACAGACATGCACACACACATACATAAAAACACACAGTAAGACAGACATACATCCAGATATAAACACTTTGATACATGAAAAAATTCCATTCTGAAGCTTGTGCATGCACACATAGACAAACACACACATACACACCGCTCATGCTTCGAGAACTCAAAACTGCTCATGCACTGGAGACCTACCGACATGGCTGTCACAGGTACAGGCTGCCCATCAGGCGACAGCAGCAAACACAAATGTCCATCAATGTTTTCATACATCGTTCCATCGATGGAACACTTGCGGAAAACACATGTCGTTTTCTGTCAGTGTGCCTGTCTTGTCTGTGAACAGGTACTCCACCTGCAAGATCCATAGCAACAAACAGCATGAACACCTGCTCTGCAATGGGACTTCAGACCATGCTCTATACACAAACAAAATCAACACAAATCCTTCTTTTTCAAAATGAGTGTTTCAGTGGTCAGGAAGATTGGTGTGAAAATGTCAAGGGCTCACACTGGAAGCTTTGAACTGAAAACCCACATTCTCAGCTTCCTCCTCTTCCCAGAGAGGTGTCCCTGAGAGTGTTACTCAAACCTCCTGACAAAAACTGCACGTGTCTTTTATCTCTCAGGTCTCACCTCACACTGGGATATTTCATGAAAGGAATAGTAGTGTACAGCCCTGTCGTGTTGTTTTGGGCCGTAGCGGAAAACTTCATGACCTTGTTATTGTCCTCCTCCTCATGGATCGTCACACACACACACAACACACACACATACACACTCTCAAATTCTATAGCCTTTATGGGCCTAGGCTGACAGTCACCTCAGATTTCACACACACACACACACACACACACACACACACACACCACACACTCATGTGCCTGCAAGACACATGCCACACATTTGCTACTATGATATTCATGAGTAGTAAAATGACAATCTTAACCAACATCAACCTTTTTGAAAGATCTGAAAAATGACAATAAAAAAATGTATAAAAAATACACTATTGCTGCACACATCCTACATTCAAGGGATAGCCACCTACAGCTTCTGTGACTATCAGTAAAAATTGACTAAGGTTCATGATCCAGATTAGTGAAAAAAGTATGAAAAAAGTAGAACATAAAAACAAGACAGAAAGGAAAGAGGAATGACAGAACAAAAGAAAGGAGAAAAAAAAAATTAAACAAGAAAAAGACAGAAAGAAAGAACAGAATGAAAGAAACAAAAAAGACATGGCCTTTTCTCCGGATTTTTCTGGCGTAAAGGCTCAAAAAAAAGACATGACACTGACAGTGCACGTGTCTTCTTCCTGTTCTACTGACATGAGGTGTTGCTGAGAGAGAAAGAGAATGAAAGGCAGAAAGGCAAAAGAAATACAGTAAAGAAAAGCGCTTCTTGTACAGCAAGTTCCAGACAACAGTGATTGATAGCAGGTATCGACACAGAAAGAAAGCCCCACCTGTCCGAACTCCTCAGGGGTCAGTTTCAAAGGGAGGTTGACTGCAGGCGGAAATTGAAATAAATGGTTTATAGAAGAATTTCATTTTTAATCCGCCAAAAAGGGGGACAAAAAAAGATAAAGAAGACAAAACATGACGCGTTTCAACCTCGTAGACCTTTCTTCAGGCAACATAAATCAGATTCCGGACAAACGTAAAATGAAGACTTAACACATCGAAACACATTAGTCGACGATGACAAAGGCATCCCACACATCATGACGAGGGTCAGAATGTGTCAACATCCTGAAACAAGCACAACTGCCTGAAAAACCCAACATTTCTGTGGAGGAGAGAGGCGAGTGTTGGCCCCGACTACCCGACTTAGGAAAGATGACACGATCATGATGCTCCCGGCCGACAAGGGGGGGACCTGTCCCAGGTCATCATGCCCAAGTCCATGTAACCAAAGCCAGCCAACTGCTGGGATTACTGAGAAACTACCAGCCTCTCAAGAAAGATCCCACCAACAGGTATGCCACCAGGCCTCAAGGATCTGCTCAAAACATCTCAAGGAGATGGACGGACTTTCCTTGACCTCTACAAGAAACTGTAACTATCAACCGCTGATGTCCCCAGGTTTCTATGGTTTTCCTATGGTGCACACAAGAAAGACGTCCCCTCTCCATCTCAGTCGCTGCCAGAGGTTCTCTCATGTATGAGATGGCAAGATTTATGGCTGATATCCTGTCTCCTTTGGTTGGCATGACAGAGCACCCACATCACCAACAGTGCGGAACTTGGTGCAAAAAACGGCCCTTTCGCCTGACGAGTGCCTGGTTATCATATGATGTTTTGGCATTGTGTTCACCAAGCGTCCCCGTCAAAGAAAGCATCCACATCATCAAAGCAAGACTCCAGGCTGACGACACTCTGGCCCAGAGTGTACTGTGCTTTCGTTGACAGCATCTGTGAGATCCTGGCCGGCGTTGCCTCAACAGCACCTAACTTTCACATTCCTAGGAAATTCTACCAAACAGACGGAAGGAGCGGCCTTGGGCTCTCCGGTCAGCCCCATTGTAGCCAATCTCTTCATGAGGACTTCGAGGAGAAAGAGGCCCTTACCATTCTCCTTCAACACTACTTAGGCCGCTTTACGTGGACAAACACCATGACAATCCTAAAGCGGGAGAGCTGGCGGAAGACCGTGCACAAACCACTTGAACAGTTCAACACCCAGCCATCAAGTTCGCTCGTGAGGTGGAGGAGAACAACCCGACACGAGTTGCCATGCTGGACACACTCATCACAAGGACTGAAGACAGCCTCTCCTTCAGTGGTGTACCACAAACCCACCCACAAACCCACCCACACAGACCACTACCTGCAGTTTGAAAGCCACCAGCCGCTTAGAAACACAAACTTGGAGTGATACGCACCTCTCAACCATTGGGGCCAACACCATCTGCTCTACTCAGGATGCCGAAGACCAGGAAAATGGGAACACCTCCAAACACTTTCCTCACCGTATATCGGGCTACAAGAAGGAAGGGTCATGGAACATCCCGGCCAGCAAGATCACACCACATCCTGCCACAAGCAAGACCAAAAAGGGCGTGGTAAAGGACATGTCGCCATTCCCTATGTCCGTGGGGGTGACCCAAAGCTTTCGAGCAAGGAGAGATCAGGAAGAAAACCGGCGTTCTCCATACATCCCAAACCCATCAACACCATCCGCAAGCCAGTTTGGTGCCCCCAAGGACAAAAACTGACAAAACTGGACAAGTCTGGAGCGATCTACCAAATAGACTGTCATGACTGTGAAGAGAACTATGTCGGGGGGAGGAGGAAAATAGAGAGAAACCTTTGAAAACGCATGACTGAACACAAAAGAAAACCATCACCAGTAGGCGCCCACACCTACACGCGCAGCAGCAACAGTCAGTCTGAAATGATAACATCAGTGTTCTTGACCGTGACAAACAGATGGTTTCAGCATGGGGTGAAGGAAGGGGATATCCACATTGCTGCCAACAACCCCACACTCAACCGGGACTGGGGAAGACACAGCTTGCCACCTGGGTAAACTCCTCCCTCATCATTCAGTCACATGACCAGGGTTAGACCCGAGGTCGTGGTGCACTAACTCCAGTTCACCCAGTAGCACACACCACCGCTGACGAAGACGGAGAGAATGGACGTCCTTCGAAAGCTCTAAGTGCTTGTTTCCCAGCTGATGAGTGACCTGTTCGAATCGGGTAGTCGTTACATCATGTTTGTCGGGCAATTTGTCTATCCCCTTTAAAAGAAGAAGACCCAAGAGGCTGAAACATGTCTTGTTTTGTCTTGTATTGTCCGTCCCCTTTATCTTGCGGATAAAATGAAGAGAAACTTAAGATGGTCAAAATGCAATCATGTTTTGTCTTGTAATTTGTGCTCCCTTTGTCTGGTGGATTAAAAAGAAGATGACCTAAGAAGTCGAAACACATCACGTTTGCCTGTTCCCTTTGTCTAGCCAATAATTACAATTTTTCTTTAAAAAACATTTCTCTGAGGTCATCAAAAATATATATATATCTATACATATACATATATATATATATGTATATATAATGTATATATAATAAGATATATATATATATCTAAATATAGATATAAAAATATATAGGGAAAAGAAGAAAAAGGGGGTGAGAAAAAAAGGGGGAAAGAAAGAAAAGAAAGACAAGACAGGACTTGTGCAGGGAGTTCCAGACATTTGCAGATGGAAGAGATTTCCAAACATGGACCCTGTCCCAACTCTTCGTTGAGGTCTGATGTGTTGGCTTGGGCAGGGAGATCGGTTCTCTCATCGTACATCTCCACGTCCCAGCCAAAGAACATGGAGCCCAGGAACTTCTGCATCTCTGCATGGAGGATTCATAATTATTAGGGGGGAAAAAAAAAAGTAAAAAAGGAAAGTATGAAGTGTCACATAGTGCTCGCTTTCTTCATTGCAAGCTGTATGAGCTGATTATTAAAAACAATCAAACTAAAAAAAAAAAAAAATTACCAAAGATCGATGGGCCAGGGATGATTGTAAGGTGTGTGTGTGTGTGTGTGTGTGTGTGTGTGTGTGTGTGTATGTGTGTGTGTGTATGTGTGTGTATGTGTGCGCGCGTGTGTGCGTGTGTTGTGTGTGTGTGTTATATGTGTTGCGCGCGCGAATGAGTGTTTGTTTGTGTGTGTGTGTGTGTTGTGTGTGTGGTGTGTGTGTGTGTGTGTGTGGTGTGTGTGTGTGTGGTGTGTGTGCGCGCGCGAGTGTTTGTGTGTGTATCTGTGTTGCGCCCGCATAAGGGTTGTGTGTGTGTGTGTGTGTGTGTGTAGTCAACACAGCCTAAGCTTTATCTGACAATAGTTTAGGTTTCAGCTTCATCAAGGAAGCATTACTGTGTGCAGACTAATCCATGATACACTGCACCATGTCTGCTAAGTTTTGAGATCACACTGCGCATGAACTTCAAGCTAATAGATTTACTGAATAATGGCCAGAGGAGAGGAATTTAAGAAGAGGGATCTTGGCTACGGAAACTTAGCAGAGCCTGACCTGAGCTTTAGCTCAACACGCTGGTCAGACTTTTGGGGGTACTACCTACCATTGGCTGTGCCATAATCACACATTGTACATGTGTTCATGTGGTGGTGTACATGTGTCTGTGTTATAGGGTGTGTACATGGTGGGGGGGCATGGGCCCCTGTGTGTGTGTGTGTGTGTGTGTGTGGTGTGGGGTAGGTGTGTGTGTGGTGTGTGTATGCACATGTATGTGCATGTTGTGTGAATCTGCACATGTGTGTGTATGTGTGTGTACATCTATGTGTGTATGTATGTGTTGCTGTGTATGTGGGTGATATGTGTGTGTGTGCAGGTGCGTGTGCTGTGTGGTGGTGTGTGTGTGTGTGTGTGTGTGGTGTGTGGTGTGATGCACAAAGCATATCATGTGCATGTTTCATGACTGTGCGCATGACCACATGTTCATGTGTGTGCACTTGCAGCTTGTGTAGTGTGTAAAGAGTGGTGAGCGTGTGTTCCTTTGATATTTGTGGGAAATGAATGTTCAGAAGATGATATAATTATCATACATCAGTAACAACAACAACCCATCACACCTACACACACACAACACACACCAAAACCTGACAATAAAATGGTGTCAGTCAGTCCATACATGTTTTGTGTGTGGGTGTGTGTGTGTGTGTGTGTGTGTGTGTGTGTGTGTGTGGGTGTGTGTGCAAAGTATGTGTGTGTGTGAATGTGTGTGCGAGGTGTGCGAAGTGTGTGTGTGTGTGTGTGTGTGTGTGTGTGCGTGGTGTGTGCCCTGTGTGTGCGTATTGTACGGATGTGTGTGGTTGCACATTAATTTGAAACAGTGTCTGTGAAGGTCTTTCAGCTAGCAATAACCTTGCTACAGTCAAACAACGAATAAGCAGCTATGGTATCAGCACTGCATTGTGTGCATGTGTTCAAGAAAGACACACGTATAAGCAGGTGCCTGTGCATGTGTGTGAATGTGAGAGAATACACACCTACAGTAACGTAGAGAGATATGGGGATGACATAGTTGAACAGCATCATGAAAGCCAGGAAATCCCTCAATCACATCCCCACCCTGCACAAACAAAATCAATACCCATGTATTGATCATCTCCACTGAACACACATATAGCAAACATGGTCAAGTACATATTGGCTCAAAACTGAATGAGACAGACCATTCTATTTCTGGGTTTACCAAAATTTGGGTGTCAACCCGTTATCTAGTTTATAACTGGGAGCCACGCATATCCCTTTCACACTGTCAAGAATGTGGATTATCTCTTGAGTGGATTAATATGAACTCAAGAAGAAATAAGATAGTGTGATCACAGAAACAACGCTACACAAACCAGCCATTCATTTGACACTCGTGGCATCACAGATCATGTGAGCTGTCCATGAAGAAGAAGAGGAAGTATTACATAATGATAACCAATGCAGCATTTGCAACACCAAGCACCATTCAAATTCAAGCTCCTGGTGATTTACAAAACAAATAAATCATTCATCTTTCAAAAACAAAAAAAAAAAAAAGGATAAAACACAACACAACAAGCAATAACTGAAAAAGAGAGCACTTTCATTCAGACATGACTGGCATATTTTCTGACAGATCCTGTCCCTGAGCAGAACTTCATTAGCTATACTGAAAAGGCTGGGGGGGGGAGGGGGGGGGGGTGTCCAGGGACTTGCCGTAGACCCGGTGGGGTGCAGGGGCAATGCCACTGATGTGGGCCTGGGGGGCTATGCCAAGACGACTTTTGTGGCTTCTCTTGAAACAAAGTTGTGTAACTAAACTTATATACAAAAAGACTTCCAAATATGACAAA